>OZ010701.1:9262757-9376990 GCA_963932265.1 Thymelicus lineola
AGCTAACCTTTAAATGAGCAATTCTAGTATATATATATATTTTCTGAATCTCGGAAACGGCTCCAACGATATTCATGAAATTTAGTATACAGGGGGTTTCGGGGGCAATAAATCGATCTACTTAGGATTCATTTTTAAAAAATGTCGTTTTATCCGTGTTTTTAGGCAATGAAAAACGGCTACAATAGATTCTTCCTGACATCTATTGGCGAGTAGCTACACTAAAGCTAAAGCAGATGGCGTTGTTAAGCAATACTAAACCGAGCTAAGCTCGGTCATCCGGATATTCTTACATTTATGTGACGAATACGGACCGGATGGACGGACATGACGAAACTATAACGGTTCCGATTTTAGTTCGGAACCCTAAAAAATCAATAATATCACAAGTTTTATTACACGAACAATGTAAAGTTAATACGGCGAATGGTTTGACTTCCCTCACGCGTATTTATCGCAACACAAACATCTCAACTCGCATTGTGACTGAGTTTTTACGATTCATTGTACTTAGTTTGTTTCCTCTCTCCAAGTGACATAAATTAACTTGGTCATTCCAGAAAGGATGTTGTATGACGCTTATTTGTATTGGTTATTCGACCAAAGAATTATTTTTATAAACAGTTGTTATAAATGTTATTTATTTACTTATAATGATTGTTACTAAATAAACCTTACAGATTTTCAATCCATAATTCCATATTACATATTTATGTAGATGCGCGAAGCGAAACGTGACAACTAGGCAAAGTGATTTATATTCTTCAGTTTCAATTAAAAACTTATCTACCTATAAATAGATGTACAATTTATTAGTAACGAAAAATATTTTCCTGATAAAAAAAATGCTCCACGTTTCGAGTAATGTTTACTACTGCTAGCCATACACGATCAAGTATACTTGTCAAGCTTGCAGCGGACTTGACGCGGCTTGACGGTGTATGGCTTCTGGCCATATAGTTATCTCGTGCACACTGGATGCCGCATCAAGTCAACATCGGATCGTGTATGACCAGCTTTACATGGTCGCACACTCAGTGGAAAAAAAGCATAAGTCGTCTTACGTTGAAATTTAGTTATTAATATGATTGGAAAGAGGGACAAAAGCTGCATAATGCTAAATTTTTTTCAAATTTTTATCATTAATCTTGAGGGTTTTGTGCAAGAAATCGTAATGTAAATTCCTTTGACTACTTATTGATATTTGAACAGTTTTTTTGCTCTCCTGTAAAATTACTATTTTCATCTTTTGCCTTTTTTCCACTGAAGGTGATTGTGTCATCCATTATCCATCATTACAATAATGTGTTACATTAGATCCATCCCCAACAATAGGGATGTTGACACTAATTACAAATTAATATAAATTTATGTCTAAAATATTAGTGGTATCATTTAAAGGCCTAAAATATGATTCTTTTATTGAAATCAATCACAATAAATTAAATATCATTAATTTAAAATGTTAAAAATTGTACTCACTGTCACGTGACTTCAAACGCCATTTTGAGAATATGACGTCATTGGAAAATTTTATATGGAAATTCAACAAACTTCAGTAGACAGATAGTATTGAATATCGTTTAATGACGTCACGTGACGTTTTTGATGGGAAATTTGATAATGAATGTTATTAATCAATTTTTGTTTTTAAATTGAAGATTATTATTTTTATAATATTTTTTTCATGAATATTGAGGTTCTATCTATAAAATAAAATTGAATCCTAAAATAAGTCAACATCCCTATTACATACATGTCTGGGAACCGAACAAGTGACCTTTTGCCAAGTCGCTCACCACCAGGTTGTCATAATGAAACCATAATATTCCAGCACGCAAATCTTTTACACAGAAAATGAGCACACATAAAATACGTGACAACGCTCACAAAACTTCAATTTCCAGCAAGAAACAGCTTCTCTTATCATTTAATTAAACTAAGGAGATTTATGATATGTGTATTACGTGGCAGGTTGTCGTAATATGCCACTATATTAAGTTTTAAATTACAAAGCATGACGGAGGCAACGTTCAAGTACTTGCTTAAAATTACTTGCATTGTATATTCTAAGTTATTTTTTTCTTGTTTCTTATTTACCCTCGATGGGACGGAGAGGAGAGAGCGTTTGGGTTGTGAGATTGTTTGTTTGTTTGTATGTGCAAACGAGTGTTTCCATTTACCTCCAAAGGGATAAGACAGATACGGGTTCTTTTTCTTCGTATTTTTATATGGACTGCAATTATATGTAAATACACTACTACAAAACTCTTAAGAATCCTTTGGAACATTGACCTATGAGTATGGACCTGACAGAACTACATTGCTTGCACCGTGACCGAATATCTTTAGTTTATTAGTCGTATATCTTATACTTGTTTGAAGTAAGTTAAAGTCCCATTTCTCCCAACATAAAATTGCTTAGTTAATACGGAACCTCTGACGATTATTATACTCGTAGTAGGAAGTTTATTTGTAATTTCGCTATTTCTTGTAAAATTGACATCTTATGTGTCAAACTCCGAAATCTACAACGCTTGTCTTTACAAACCCTATCTTCAATAAGTATATAACACGTAGTCAATAAGTATAGCTACACCGTTTCGCAGCTGTCGCTAGGAACAAAGTGTACACTTTTAAGCAATTTTAAGCATGTAATTTATTAATAGTTTAGTTACTAATATTCGATGATAACTTACATATATTACGTTGTCAGCCAACAGCTCCAAAAGACCTTTTAGACCTTTTAGTTTTGGACTTAAACATTCCTCATTAACGCGAGGTGTCACTCAATGCGTTTTTAGTTATACGACCGATACATAAATAGATGGAATGCTTAAAAAGTCAAGTCTATGCTGTCTATGTATAGCATACAAGGAAACGGTGACCTCGTCTACAGTGGCAAGTTCACAGCGCGGTCACGAGCGATTATGGCTGAGAAATCGCCGGCGATTTATAAGATAAGAGTCCGATTGCTTGTATTACGGTAGGGTGACGGCGATTAAGGGGCGATTTTATCGTATTATTTTTAATATTACTTATGAATGTGAAATTTTATGATGATGTTTGGATGTTTGTTCCTCAATCACGCCACAACTACTTAACCGATTTGGCTGTTTGAAATGGAGATAGCCTAACCCTGGATTAACACTAGGCTAATTTTTATCTTGGAAAAATTCAGGGTTCCCGCAGGATTTGTAAAAAATCGATATTCACGCCCGAAAAGCTATGAGCATATAAATCTAAATTAATTATTATAATTAAAAAATTCTTTTCGAAACCACTCTACCGCGGGCAAAAGCTAGTTATAGCCAGCGTTTTCCGGGATAATTAGTTAGAGCGAACAATATATCCTAATTCCTATTATTATAGGTATTATGTAGATATAATTGTCTACCTGTGTGCTAAATTTCATAAAAAAAATTAAGTTCAGTTCAGTAGTTTTTGTGCGAAAAATTAACAAACATCCATACCAACTTTGACATCAAAATTCAAATATTAGTAGGTTTTTTAATGTATAATGCTGGCCATACATGATCAAGTATACTTGTCAAGTTTACAGTGGACTTGACGCGCCATCCAGTAAACTTGATGTTTTATGGCCACGGTATGGCTGTCTGGCCAAATAATTGATAATGTAGCTATCTCATGCACACTGGATGCCGCATCAAGTCAGCTGCAAAATTGACAAGTACACTTGATCGTGTACAGTGAGTTATATAAGATCGCTGATCGTGTATAACTTAAAAGTAAAAGTCTTTGTCTTCTTCATTTGGCAACGCGACAGCGATGACTTGGTGTTATTGGTCTCCGCGCATCGATGACCACCTACCATCAGATGGGTTGTCTGCTGATTTGTCGGATATTTCCACAAAAAATACTTTAGAACTAGGTACATGTGGTTCAGTGACTCAAATAGCAAAAAAACTGAGTTTTTACTTATTCCGACTTATAGTCAACAGTTGATGGCGATAAAAAATCACTTGCCACTTGGCCCGCCTTCCGGTGCCTCAAAGTATACGATAGAAAGACCATTTTTTGCAACGAGGTGTATAGTGATTGATATAAAAAGCCAGTCTTATAATGTGTTTAGTCTAATTTATTAGGCTATTTGTATATTAGATTATTTAGGCTATTTGTTACTCTTACTTTACATATTTTGAGGTGTATCTAAGGAATATCTATTATACTACGTTTATTAGAATATCATTCAAATATCTATTTATCAGACACTAGCACCAGTCGAATGACCGTTATTGGAATCTCTATTTTCAGTACTCGTAAACGCTGGACACTTTCAACTTTCCCCTCATAAGTATGAGATGGCTCTCCTCTTCTGCATCTATACTCCATGTCTTCAACTAAATCTGCACTTGGCCGTAGTGTTTGTAGCATTGAAATAGAAGTATAAAAATGGAAGCGCACTTTATAGACTTGGACTTTGGTCAGACAGCAGTCAAATGTACTATATGACTGACACTTTGTTATGGTTAATTTAGAGCCATTATTTTTGTTTGGATATTTGTTAATAAGAAAAAGGTTTGGGAAAATTATTTTTTTAGGATGATTTTAAATCTGAGCAGACTAGGCACGGTTTATATCTTAGATCACCCTAAGAGGCTCCATCTATAACATCAATCAAGGCCTAGGCGCCAGGTTGATTGTTGACGGTATTCACGCATGTATAGGTGTTTATCATTCTCATCATTTACGCGTTTCATTCGCAATGTCGGAGAGCCAGAATTAACGAGGGTTTCCCTCTTCTCTGCACTATCCGAGATTACTCTAATGTTTGACAGCTTTATTCTTTGTTTCAATGCCATCATTATAATACGAGAAAACTTGAGGAGAGTCTTGTCTGTCTAAAATTAAACTTTTTTTTACCCTGCTAAATAACTATTTACATAAATCATTTATTCTTCAAATATATTATAAATAACAATGCAGGGAGGAAAAAGCAAAATTGTTAGAGACGACGAATAAAGTTATTCGAGAGATAGTTACTCTGGTACACATACTAAATATGCTTTGGTAATATTACATTTCATCATATTTCATCTGAATGATTTTTAACCATGAGAATTTTGAAAATTCGCTTTACTTCGAGCTCAGTGAAGATTGAGCCTAAGACCAGACGGTTGATTAACACAAAACTCAATGACATTAATTATACCCAAAGTCATTAATTATCAACAGCGATTTCGTCGCTCAAAGACTATCGTAATGTGTATTAATAGCCTGTTTTTTGTTCCAGGGTACAGCACTACCCACAGTGCCAAAGAAAACATGGTGATGAATCATAACTTGAATAGGTTGGTACCAGTATTGTTAATTGATATATGTCACCTTGTCTGGTCAGAATGATTGTAGATGTATTGAGCTACTCAAACTTGTTAACCTTTTTGTGTTTCAAAACCGTGCGAATGTGCGATACAATAACTTCATACCTGTGCTTCATACTGTACTTAAGTGTACATACACAGCTTATCTAAGATAGATCTCTTACCAGGCTAGGTGGTATTTAGGTGGCTGAGATCTAATTTATTCATTTTCGGACTTGTGTACGACTTTATTGGTAACATTTTGTGTTTGTCTATTACATCTTAGAGCTCCTTGCCGAAGTTATTTGTTGAATGAATCAGTGGAATTTCGTTATTATGTAGGTATATTATTCCATCAACTTCGTAAGGAACTGAGCAAGAGCCTAGCGCGACTCCGGTGTGTAAGGCTCCGTCCATATTGAGTCCGAGATAAACCTCCTAGCTAGCTCATGGTGTCGTGGTGGACGCTGCTGCAAAATGGACAAGGCAAGAGCACCAGCGGGCCTATTATGAACTTTTATAAAACCATTCATGTTCCAGGCAATTCATTTCTCGGGCTTTAAACGACGTATGATTGTCTAAAAAGTGCCACGTGACCGCTTTCGTAACACGAATTTGACGTTTACACTGGAAAAAGCAAAGCAAAGCAAAGCAGCAACCCATAATTGTCCCACTGCTGGGCTCGGGGTCTCCTCTCACAATGTGAGGGGTATAGGCCATAGTCTACCACGCTGGCCAAGTGCGGATTGGTAGACTTCACACACCTTCGAGAACTTTATGGAGAACTCTCAGGTGTGCAGGTTTCCTCACGATGTTTTCCTTCACCGAAGCAAGTGATAATTAACTTCTAATACGCACATAATATTTGAAAATTAGAGGTGCGTGCCAGGATTTGAACTCGGGCCCCTTGGTTCGAGAGACCAATGTTCTAACCGCTAGGCTATCACTGCTATTTTTTTTACACTGGAACTTGGCTGGAATTAAGAGTTCATAATAGACAGCCAGGACCCTACTGTAGGAGGATGTTCTTTTTACCAAGACTTCACCCTTCCATTCCCAGGTGCTGGTAATTTTTACGGACTTGCTTAGCTTCTATCACTATAAAATCTACGATGAATTTATGAAATACTTTTTACATGTTTCGGTTGCAGTTTTGTTGAATCTATTGTGGCCATACACGATCAAGTATACTTGTCAAGTTTGCAGCGGACTTGACGTGGCATCTAGTAAACTTGATAGTGTATTGCCACCCGCCTCGGTATAGCTATCTGGCCATATAATTGTCATGCAAACTGGATGCCGCATCAAGTCAAACTGCAAACTTGACAAGTACACTTAATCGTGTATGGCCACCATAACGTAACGAATATCTAGATGAGCTGTTTCAATGAAGTTATCCTCACAACTACACATACAGTTTTTGACGTGACAACGTCTATTAAAACGATGAACGCCAGGTACACGCACGAAAAAGCATGACTCACTGTCACGTTCCGTGACGTCATGTCACGTTCCGCGAGCGAGAGCGCGGAACAAGCGATAGAGAGGCACGATCGGCTACGATCGGCCGAAGCCCTCGGTTTGTGCCGCACAGTTAATTTATGAATCAAAATGTAGATTACATTTCACTCCCTTTCCTATACAAAATAATGGTAATTTAATTAAAATGATTCAATTTTATCTATAATAAAAGTATGCAATCATTTCATCAATGTTTTGTCATGACGTTGTCACGTTAAACTACCGTTCGTAAACAGACTTTACAGACAACCAGTTTTTTGTCACTAAACAAACCGCAGACTAGCCACCTGATGGTAAGTCGTTACCGTCGTTCACGGACATCAGTACATGGACATTAGTAAAGCTAAGCCTCAAAGTCATCGTAGATGCATTGCCACAGAAAAAATGGGACGTACCCGCATTATTTTTCTGTCCAGTTGACATCGGAAAAAATCCGATATAATGTACGAAATCGTAAGACTAATGAAATCGTAAGACTTAAATGCAAAAAACCTTATACTTTAAGCCAATTAAATTATCCCATCCCTAGGTGCTAAGACACCACTTCATAGATTTGTCAACGAGTTACCGAAATAAAGTAAAGCAGACGATTGTTGTGGTGGTAAACAGGAATCATGGAGGATTCTATACTCCATGGCAGGAATATTGCGTCAATCGTGTACAACTATAGTCTATATACATAGTCTGTGCCGTTCGATGATCGTAGTCGATACTAAAGCCAGTGGGCTGGCGCGCGGCAGGCTGAGCGCTCGCACGAATCGTTTCCCGCTCAAACAGTTTGACACTTCCACAGATTAAACATGCCTCCTTACAATTATTGCGCTGTAGACGGCTGTAAAAGTCAAAAAAGTAACAGAAGTCTGTCGTTTTTTTCACTACCTGTGAATGAAGTAAGGTAAGCACTGATTATTTTATTATTTCTTTTGTGTCAATCTAGGACTAGAAGGTAAGTTTGCAGGTATGGAATACAACGGGATTTATGTCTGTGAGGTAGTACTAACTTACTACACTTGTTACAAAAAGATGCCCAGTTTCTGAGTTACTGAACTCTCCTTAATAGCCATTGATTCGATGTTATGTATCGTATCAGATAAACACCGTTTATTTTTCACTTCGTTTTTCAACTCTGTTCAAAAACACTTATGTACTCGTATGTATCTGATAACTAGTTTCATCTTCTACCATTGGATTCATTTCGTTAACAATAGTTTTTTGGAAGGCATAGCCAATTTCTGTTCTTCTTTGCAACTTCTTTGCAAAATTGACAACCCTGAAAACTTTTTGGTCACAAACATCAATCATGTGCTCGGAAAAGTTATAGAACGTGATTACGTTTCATGTTGCAATTTGCAATACATCCCTTTAGTATCAAAAAGGGGTAAACCTCGAAATCGAATTACTGTTAATGTATTAAAATCATAATACGTACATATTTTTGGAACAAACACGATATATTATTTTTAGAATGTTTAGTTTCGTCTATGCCAATTTGAAGAATTTCTTTTTGCCTGTAGGAACATTTTCGTATAAAAAAATTAAGTTCATCGAGGCAAAAGTAATTGAATTCCGAGTTTAAGCAAAACGTGACTCCACTTATGTTGCTCCACAAAAAGTTACTTTGCTGTACCTAGATTCTATACTTGTAATAATGTAGATGCACCAAGATAATTACGATTGAGCAGCAGTCAGAACAGAGTTCATAGCCCCTAGCCCTTGTCAATTCGTAATTGATCAACCGATAAGAAACGTAGGGCGCGGTTGAAAAGATGGGTGGTCGGTAGTAAAAATTTCAATGCTTCCGTTTTTCGAGGAATCGAGGAATCATACTGACTACTGAGGAGTCCTGACAAATCATAAGATGAAGATAATCGAATCGGATACAAACTCATTCGACTAGAAACACGAATCGGAACAAACTGATCCATTAGTGTACCTAGATTCTAACAATTTATTAATTAATGCAGTTATCAGTAAAATATTGAATATTAAGTTATTGAAGATAAATATGTAATGGTACGAGTAATACAATTGTGCAGAGTCCTATCATTGATTTTTTAAATTTTAATGCTGTGATATAGAAGCTAAAACCTAAAATATTACGGTACTGCTCCCTGTGAGATTATTACGCTGTTATGTGAAAATCAATACCTCGGAAAATACAATAATAATATGATTCCCTAGGATAAAATCAAAGTTCTTGAGGTGTGATAAACATTAATTCGTCATAAGAATGTATGACAATGTTTCGATGCGAGTACTATTTGTAAACATAACGGCTGCTTCATGTCGTAATAGCTTTCTAAAGTTAATAAAGAAGTTTTTATATGAATGACAGTCATTACTCCGTCTCGTAGACTGTCAAGTGTCTTGAATTTTCGGCCAGCCTTTCCTCCCGATTAATCGATACTGGAGCAGCATTACAGCGTATCTTCAATCTTTTAACTGCACAAATCTTCCCATGGACTTCTAATGTCAGTAAAGAGTTCATTATCCTTGAAAATAACTTATTGCGTCCCTGAACTACATACACTACACATAAATCTTTAAATTTAACATTAACCTACTACAACTATTTCTTGACTGATTCTAATACATATTCGTACTATTTCCAAGATAAAATAATACCTAAGACGAATCTAACGGAACCTCTCAAGCTGAAATCGATCAAGCCGTTTAGGCTACATAGCGTGCCAAAGAAATATTCATACATATTATTATATACACTCGAAAAACATAATTCTCCTTCTGGCGTAGGCGGGTAGGAGTAGGACTAACGAGTAGAACTATCTATAAAAGCCGTATCTGCCGCTTTGTTCCCATTAGTCCGAAGCGCGACGGTAGAATTAGTAAGAAAATTTCCCACTAGTTCTACGATAGGGCTAACGAGTAGAACTAATGGGAACAAAGCAGTAAAATAGCAGCAGTTTTTAATAATATATATTTAATCTTTTCAGACGAAAAAGATGGCTGCAGGTAATAGGAAGACCTGACTTGGACAATCCAAAAACGAACCCAAAATGTTATTTCGTTTGTTGTCTACATTTCGAAAAATACATGATAACTAGTAAACCAATTCTAAGATTAGACGCCGAACCCGTAAAATTTCTTCCTAATCAACCAAACCCTTACAATGACAAGGAGGAGCGTAGAGATGTCTCCACACAAACGGAATGCTACATTAACGGTTTCTCAGCAACTGGAGACGGCTTACATGTGATTTCAGAAGTTCCAATAGTGAAAGAAGAAAAAATACAAAATGAAACCGAATTTAAATCGTTAAACATGCAAAATATTGAGATAACGGTACCTAAAATAAAAATAGAGTATACGGAGAATGAAACTGAACCAAGAACTAGTAACAAAGAAGACATACAAACTGAAGATCCACACAATCCTGTTGCTGCTAAAAAAATAAGAGGAAAGACAAAACATCCAAGAAAAACAAGGAATATTAAAGGATTATAAGGAATTATGAAATAGAAAAAATTCTACTAGTTAACATAAACGCAGTTTTATTTGTAACATTTCAAGATTTACGTCAACAAATGCTCGAATTCGACGTTATTAACTTACATTATTTTTTGAATCTGGTCTGCAACCCTTAAGATCGGAAAGCATCCATCAGTTTTGTGTAGTTATTTATTACGTTATTTAAGTTATTTATTACGTTATTTCATAATTCATCACCAGCCCTTTTGAGTAAGAAACATAATTACGTAGATTACTAGTGGGAAACCTACCGGTCATATAAATTATTGAATTACTATGGTGTATTATTTCGATTTGAAAAATAAAATAAAATATTACGCCTAGTTACTATTACTTATTATCATTATTCATTACCTATTCAGATGAGGTATGCGGTATGCCCCTACAACACCAGGAAAGTCACTGACGTGTTTCCCACCAAGAAGCAATAATTGGCATCATTCGCATGCTAATTAAGTTTCAACAAAGCAAAAACATGCAAAAACCAGCACGCTTGATTTTTGGAGGCTTGATAGCTAGTCAGCCATCCATGAATGTGCATGTGTAGCAATTGAACTGAGGCAGAAACCAGCAAACTCCAATTAGAAGGATCTATGGCCTTCAAGCTTCAGCAAAGTGCATTACGGGTTTCGGAGTTTGGATTCATAGATGGGTGGATCCTTTTACATCCAAAATCCTCTCTCTTCTAAATTGTTCTGTACATCTACGTAATACTTTTTTCTTTCGTAATAATGAGTACTTCTTCCCTGTCTTTGTTTCTGGCGGGCAACGCATCAGTAATTTCTTTAGTGTTGGTATCCATGGGCGACAAACAGTTACTATCGGATGGCTCAACTGCTTGTTTATAAGCTATTCACATAACATAATACATACGTACATACATGCAAATTATGTATCTATCTATCCCGGTCAACACACATTTGATGCATTGTCTCTGGTACAATAGACTCAATTTATTTGCGAATGAAAGAACAGGAAACATCAAGCAAATGAACGTAACATAATTGTTTCGCCATTAATGCAATTTGCAACTTAGTAAGCGCGTGGTTCAATCTGTTTTGTACCTTAACTTGTAAGAGTTAAGGGCGACCTGACGTGTCTTAATGACATGAAAACTAAACCCGATGTTCAAAGTGAACAAGTAGTTACTGTCGGTACTAAAAATTGTTACAGAATCTGGAGAATTATAAATGGATGTCTTACGTGAACGCGGTAACAGCATTTACACATGTATGCTAATTGCATGCTATTACTGCAAATAGCTATTTATCTACTCAACGCGTAGTTTTGAAGCTCAGTAAAGACAGATACGTGGGTGAATATTTGAAAATGAGCATATTCGCTTGTTTCAAAGAACGTATCAAAAATTGTTACCAAAATTGTTCTTTATAGATTTTTTATATAGTTTATTATATTACATTGATATTTATGTGAAAGGGACAATAATTAAACGAATAATTTAAAAGTTATAGACAAAAGAAGATTTTTTGAAAACGGTAATGATATTTAAGACGAATGGTAATTATTACAAATAACCGGTGATTAGGAAATTTAAAATGGCAATTAGAAATAAAGTAAAACTTCCAAAATAAATCAATCGTTTATTCATAAAAATAAAATATTATAATAATTTATATATACTTTAATGATTCAGTTTCTTTTTACAGGTATCGATATAATTATAGTACGCATTAAAGGTTAAAAGTAAATGATTATAGATATTATATATATTAAAATAGTGGATAGTAACATAGTAGTTACAAATCAAATCATAATAACTCCAAAATATTTGAGAATTGAACCTTATAGTTGGCATTCCTACAAGTACCGCCATTTTGAAAAAACCTCGTTTCAGCGGCCAGTGATGAAATATATGTAAATCGATAGACTTAGTGATTAAAATCAAATAACATTCAGTGATGAAATGTCGTAAGTGATATATTTTCTAAGATATTTGACTTCAAAAATAAACATAGTTATTAATAAACTGAAATATTTCAGAAATTATATCACTTACGACATTTCATCCCTGAATATTTTTTGATTGTAATCATTTACTCCGTTGATTGACACATGTTTCATCACTGGCCGCCGAAACGAGGTTTTTTCAAAATGGCGGATTTGTAGGTATCCATACAAAAATGTTCAAATCCCAAATGACAATATTGAGATATTTATAAAAAAGTACACCTAATATCTACGTTGAAAACAAATAATGAATCTTCTACTTTTTTAATCTTTAGTTTTTTTAAAGAACCAGTATTTTTTTTAAAGGACATCAGTACAAAAATACTATTCATTTATGGTTAAAAGAGTAACTAATTATATCAAAAATATTTAAAATAGTTTAGGCAAATCAGTTACTAAAATATTCTATTACGACATAACTTGTAGGAAAATGAGTAATTTAGAAAACTATTTGAAAAATAACTTGGAACGAGATGGAATATCAAATTCACCGTCGTCATCCGAAAAGCTTATTTTTCTTGGTCGAAGGTTAAGAAAACTAGTAGAAAGTTTCATAAGATCAACACTTTTTCTTGAAATAACCTGCAACGATTCAGATGGTTTTGCATCAAAGCATCTTTGTACTGCTTCCCTGGCTTTGGAACAAACTGTTGCAAAATCTTCGGTGTTAATCAGAAGAGTTATTGTAGCTAGGATTAAGTTTGGATGGTGGTGTCTGATTTCGAACAAAACTTTCAAACATACCAGAAAAATTTGCGTTGACAGTACTAATATTATACATACTGACTATGTCATCGTTATTAACTTCAGTTTGCAAATGTAGTTTATTATCAGGAGTTACAGCTGAAAGAAGTGTTACTTTCTTATTATCTGCTAATGGTGTCTTCATTATATCGTCAGATGTAATTTTTACATATTCTTTATCGTCTAATAGATTCGTATCTTCATTATTGTTAGATGAAATCAAAGTTAGTAAAGAATCTTTAATCTTAGGGTTCTTGTCAGAGTTGGAATTATTCGATTTCGATGACATAATGTGATCAGAACAATCTTCATCTTGTCTCTTTTCTGGAATCTCTTCACCCTTGCTACACCTTGGAGTATTTGCATTCATAAGATCTAAACCTCGATTTAGTTGCAGTTTCTTATGGTAATGTTTACGAGAATTTTCCGTCCATTTTTTTCTCTGTTGTTTTTTCGCTTTAAAAGTCATTTCTTCTATACTAAGAACTTTATTTTGTGTTTTTCTTCTAAGATATCTTTCATGTTCTTTTTCCTTTTCTAAGGCATATAATGCGGGATCAGATTTAATCTTTGTGTATCTCAACTTTCGTGTTAATTTCTCTTTTCTCAGTATTTCTTCTTCCAATTGCTTCTTTTGTTTAGGCATTTTTATCTGAAATAAAACATAATGGTCCTATATGTGTAACTAATGGATACCCAGCGTGTGCTACTACGCTAAAATAAATAAATAAATTTCAATTCGGGAAAATCAAGACTTCATGGATGGACCAAATGTGCCTTGCATTGTTTTAGTGATCTCAAATCATCTTCGCATTGGGGCACATCGGTAGGATGGTTTCATAGTCTATTAAAGGATATTCTTATAATTTTTTTGTTTTATATTATAGAGAAGATATGCTTTTACAAAATGTAACAAACTATTATCATAAACTAAAGGTTATATTGGTTATCTAATAAGGACTCCCTTTACAAATTTCTCATCATCTAATTACCATTCAAACAAGCTCATTACCGTCTTATTAAAAACGAATGGTAAAGTCCGGTAATTAGATAAACGGTAATTAGAAAATCACACATTTTCCTGAATTTCTCTGTATTTAGTGACTTTTATTATTTTTATTATTAATCTACGTAAAATAGTTATGTATACAAAGACCTAACACTTACATTATGGCAGAAAAACATATCTACTTACCTTCAAAAATTTTAATGGCACTGAGAAATATTTTGAAACAAAGCACTCCTGCAATGGAATAATTTCATATTACGTCGCACATGAGCATGTTTTGACACGTCCGTTTGTTCGACAAGCAAGCCACGACTGATGATCGAATGTTTATACCTAAAGGAACACTATACAGCACAAAATAAGCAACGAAATTGAAGTGACCATCCTAATGAATGGTAATTATATAACAATGCTGGGACAAAATTCAAAATGATTTTATATTATGAAAATATGTTCTTTGCATCATAATTTTAATATCAGGCATGCATATACTAAACTATTATCGAAATCATTGTTGAAAACTTCGTTCTTCAGTAGTATATATTTTTTATACAACATCATTTATTGAAGTCGGGGAAAAGGGACACTACTGGTAATTAGATTTTGGATTGTTTCATCACAATTTTCGCTATTTGGACTAATTATTTTTATATAATATGTTCTGCGCCAAGTAAAAGACGGTTTGGTGTTTGTAAAAAGCACCTTATCATAATCTATAATAATAAAGAAGTGTGATATTTTCTAATTGCCGCTCAATTTCCTTATTTTCAAAGAATCGCCCACGTACCTCCAGGAAGTTGGCTATATTCTATATTCTATGTACCTACTGTGCACGAATAAGAATGTCTGTGAAGCCCCTTTTGATACTAGACATTTGGTGTTAACCATACTAAATTAAATTAAATTAATTGAGGACATTGGACATTATGGGACTGGACTTAATAGGACATTGGACTCTATAACATACTAGACTAGACATTATCAGCTGGAATGTTTCCTGATAAGCTATCCCCGTCTTTCTTGAGTCAGCCACCATAGACGCTCTGTGAACTAGCAAAGATTCTTTTTTGATGCCTTTGCTGTTGTTAATAGGTTTACTTTCAGGTGTTTCTCTGCTTTTTTGTGGACTAATTATATAAAAAAATATATAACATTTTGGTAGTGTTTCTTTTAGGATCAGTTTGCAAGTAAAAAAGGTATGAAAATTCATTGAAGTACTATTACTTCGTATAGAACAGACACCCCGAACATTGAGTCGGGTGCATTCATTGTGGCCAGGGTGGCTCACTTCATTCACTCACTCGCTTGTCACTCACCTGCGTTCATTGCGGCCGCATGCCAAAATTGTTTAGTAACAAACTGAAAAAAATGCCGTCTTGCGTGATGAGAACCTGTCACAATTGCACGTAAAAAAATACAAAAAAGAAAATGGTATTACTTTATCATCAGTAAGAAAACAAAATATTAACTTAAATCAACTAAAACGAATTTATTTTAATTATTGTGGAATGTTCCCGCCATTTTTGAATGAAATGCAAATAAATTGACTTGAATCAATTCAATTCAGTTCAGTCAGTTCAGGTCAGTCAATTGAATTGAATTGAAAAAATCATGAGTCGGGCTTACACACTTGGCAAGTAAGCGTGTTAATAACAAATGACAGTGACAAATAAATAAGCCCGATAAGAATGACTATAGTACCTACTCTTTGGTAAATAATAAATTATGTGTACTACATTACTCAGTGAATTCAATTAAACATTAAATCAAACATTTGGAAGAGCTAAAGATTTAGAGTCGTTGACTGTTTGTCGTGGTTCGGCAAGTGTCTTATACAAAGTTACTCTATGTAAATCACCTTCTAGAGTTTGAAAAAAGAACGCGTCATCGCGGGACGCGGTTTCGGGACACACATTTTGTTCGAGATGTCTGTTCTATGTCATTATACTTCAATGTGAAAATTTGAAGTTTTGCGATGCGAAGCGAGGAAGGATGACAGGAATGCTACATACTTAGAATAATGAATAAACGCTACAACAAATATGTCATTGAATACAATAAGTACACACATACCTACTTATTTGCATGATTCTTGTCTCTTACAACTTGTCCTACCAAGGCACCTAGCATAGCATTTGACCCCGAGAGATCACGAATTGTCGCCAGGTTTGACATTGTATTAACCTTTAGTCATTTGTTTCAATCTATCACGACTCGATCTACGCTCCCCCTGTCACAAATGTAGCTGTGAAAGTTTTGAGCGGGGAATGTAATATTTTGTTATGATACTTGTTCAAAGTGTGAAAGTTGACAATTTGCCTTAGCTTGTATATAGCTTGTACACAAATGTAACTGAGCATAAAAAGTTACACAAAGTTACATATTTTTATTTGCGATTCTACAAATTCATAGATAGACAGTGCAGTAATAGTTAATTGCTGAACTGAAAGCCTGAAAGGAATAGAAGACAATAATAATACTGATCAAGACTATTCAGTGACTTTTTCTGGATTATTATATCTCCATTGCCATTTACTATTAGGTGGGTGGGATAATAATTGTCAAGCTAACTTTTGATAAGTAAAAAAATATCCTAAATCTAAATCAGCGAGTCTTCTGATTTCTATCCTCTTATATCTTGTTCCGTAACCTTCGGTGAACAAGCAGTGGACTTTCGCACTGGCCATTAAGATATGTGATGTCGTAATCCATGCAGACTGCAGCGATACAGTCAAGTTCCAAACAAACCACGAACCACGATCCTTTAGTCGTGATAATCGTCGTTGTAAGTGGCACGTGCACTCTTGTCGGCGGTAAAACAAAATAAAATATAATGCGCACTCCATTGAGTATTCAGTGTACTCGATGGTTAGGGCGGAGAGTGTTGGTATCGATAAAACGATTACAAACGCATTCTAGTGTCAACTAGTGTAATATGCAGGTCGGCTGGATTTATACAAATCAATAATCATAGACACCTAACGAGAATAAACGTTTATAAATGTCATATTATTTATTAATGTCTGCCCCGGGCCCGTACTTGAGCAAGTAGGCTAATGGTGGCCATACACGATCAATTTATACTTGCCAAGTTTACAGGCAGCGGTCTTGACGCGGCATCTCGTAAACTTGACGGTGTATGGCCACGGTATAGCTATCTGCCCATATAGCTATTTCATGCACACTGGATGCCGTATCAAGTCAAACTGCAAACTTGACAAGTACCTTGATCGTGAATGGCCACCATAACAATGCGTGCTACGAAAAGACGTAAGTTGACGTAGGCTGCTACTCGATCTCATTCCTTTTTATTAAATCAATTTTAGATATTCAATTTGCTGTAGCATGTTTGCCACGACAAGGCTTAACTTGCCTTATATAATTTACTCAAAGTCAAAGTCAAAGTCAAAATATTTTATTCATATAGGTATCACTGATACACTTATGCACGTCATTTTTTGGCTTTTCGGAAGGTGCTTTGTCTTGGAGGAGAAGAAAAGCCTAAAGAAACTCCTCAGCACATCTTTTAAAAAAATATTACAAAAAAAGATAATAATACAAAAGTATTTACTATTCTGAGCGGAACTGGTTGCAGAGCTGGTCATTTCCATGCGTCTTTGTCATTTAAATACTCGTCTACACTATAATATCCCTTGCCTAACAATTGTGTCTTTACACGGTTTCTGAAAGTTTCTATTGGCAAGTCACGTATTAATTTTGGGATTTTATTATAGAAATGTATACCAAGCCCTATGAAAGATCGCTGCACTTTACTTAGGCGGAACGAAGGCGTAACTAATTGATGCATTCTTTTCGTATGGCGATTATTCATATCAAAATTTTGTTTATACGCGTTTATATTCTTCCGTATAAAAACTACATTGTTTCACGAAATAATAGTCAATTTTTAATTGAAAACCGTAGTTTTTTAAATTGTTAGGTAGCTTACGTATAAGAAAATCATTTAACTTCCACCAATTGACCCATTTAGAAGTGACATGGCGCAAACTCACAGCACAGAATACATTCGCGTGATGTCAAGTCACGCGAAACGATGTGGTCAAACCGAAACAAATCGCAACAATTTCTATGGCCATTGTAACAATTCACACGACATAATGTAAATTCTATTGATGGTCATAAATGGACCAAATAGTAATCTATTATTTTTTAGAAGAATGTGAAAGCAGACAGTTACGTTTTGAATATACCTATCGTTATCGATAAAATCAGGGCATCTCTATGTAATGTGATATCATTGCCGCGGATATTAAATGCAACCGCGATATTTCCTGCGGCAATATATAGGAAGTGTGGGATGCAGGCTCTTGCTCGCAGTAGATTCTGATTGTGTGTAGTCACGGGTATTGTCATACATTTTACATGTATTAAGAAGAGTCGGGAGTACAAATTGTTACTTTGGCCATCTGCAATGAAGAAAATCGTTTCAAGCAACCTTAATATCCTACATCCTACTAATATTATAGATGTGAATGTTTGTTTGTTGATGGATGTTTATTACTCTTTCACGCAAAAACTACGTAACGAATTCTCATGATATTTATTTTTAGTTTTTCTGAATTGGAGTTTTTTGTGTCACCATAATAGTAATCGTCCTAACTTATTAAAAACTTGACTAATACGTTGATATTCCCACAACATATTTATGTTGTCTATTGACTATCCTTACAGGGATATGTGACTTATCAAGTCACTTATACCAAATTTAATATATAAATAAAAGGTTTAACTGATAGATAACTCACAGCCTGAATCAGTGAGCCTAGAGCCTTAGATTTAAAAGCACGAAACTTTATAAGGGTGCTTTATAATATAGTGGAAGAGCACTAAGAAATATTTTTTTTAACTTTGCCACATAAATGAAACAATATTTCCGTGAATGAAACCAACAAACATCGTATGTCATGTTTAAATATTGTTCATTTTATTTTAATATTCATTACTTATATTAATCAGGTAGAACTGTCGCAGGGAAATGAAAGAATCTTTGATTTGATGAACTCCCTAAGGGATTTGATCAATTTCCGCAAGATGATAAGAGTGACGACTCCGTCAAATCCCTTAGGGAATTGATCAAATCACGGATTCCTTAATTTTCCTGCGACATAGCCATAGGGAATAGCTACAAGATAACATTCAAAACGTACCGTACTCCACCCGAATCTGATAATCAAGAATTTCAAATATACCTTTAGTGTCTTTCTACACATATTTCTGCTGAACATTTTGCTACTTACCTACATAATATAGCTAGGTAAAACATGTTCTGCCCTGAATTACCCTGTGCTGCTCTCCAAACGAATATGATACTTTGGTGAAGCACTGTAAGTATCAGTTTCGCTCGAGTGTTATTCAGTAGGAACTGTAACCCAATGCAGTAAGCTTCAAACTTTTCATTACTATTTAAATGAACTCAGGCAAGGTGTACCTTTTGCAGGTACGGGAAATGTGATATTGATGATGTAGTGATTTAAAATGTAGGTACCACGCCACTCTGGTGCGGATATAGGTACGAGGTTTTATCTTGGCTTTTTATTTTCGTTTTTTTTTTTATGCAGGTGCTGTCGACTTTATTCATCTGAGTTAATTCACCCAGGTGTCTTAAGTCTACTTTTAGTGTACTTTATTCACCTCTGCACCCAGGTGATTTAAATCTACTGGCCGCAGGTGAATTAAGTATACTAAATCGGTAAACCTAAAATCACCTAGGTGATTAAGGCAAGCTATACACGAGCCTACTGCCGAGGTGTATTAGTAAACTTAATTCACCTTATTAATAAAATATTTTAGGGATATGGATATTATCATTATTGACGATTTTCATAAATGGGCAGCTACCATATGGCCACGTTTCATTAAATGACCTGTTGTTGTTTGGCAATTTCATTTTATGAAAAAATTTCGATCTCATTCAACGATTGGGCCATGACATACCAACAATATGTGAGAGATCCTACTAATTTTTAACCGACTACAAAAAAGGACTTTTTTATGTTTGTTCCCTCTGAACTTTCCACTAGGTGAACCGATATTGATGATTTTTTTAATCGAAAGCTGGTGCTTGTCATGTGGTCCCACTTGAGCGAAATCTGACGAATACTTTTTGAGTTATCCCTAATTTTGAAGTCGGTTATTTTTTGTCAAGAATTATATGTGTCTGTCTGTTTGTATGTAACTTTGGAGTAAATAAATAAATAATAAATAAATATAAGTGAAAGTTTTTTGAAGATGTATGGATTGTTGTTACTCTAGATACATGTCTGTGCTTTCACGCAAAAACTACTTAACGGATTTTTGTGAAATTTAGTAGACAGGTAAACCATGACCTGGTATAACATTAAGGGTAGTTTTTAACGAGAAATGCGGGCAAACCCGCGGCCAGAACCCTATTAACATAAAATGCTCACATAATTCGAAACCTCGAAACGAAGATCGAGGCTGGATAAGGGCAAAAATTTAGATGAGCAGCCCTTTGAGAGCCTTGCCTCAACAAGCCTTTTCCAGTTCGCTGAATCTCCGGCTTGTGATCTCGTAAAATGTAAACTCACATATTCTCCAGAATTCTTTCTCTGCACATTCCTTTCATTTCTTACTGGGTCTTCTCAAGTCTTTTTCAACTGCGATATATTCAGTGTTTCTTTACGTGTCAATCGCTTTTCTTTTTTTTTCGTCCTTACTGACGTATCAATAAAAAATGTTTTTGTTTTATCTTAAATGGTGAACAATTAACGTATGCTTTATGTTTCCCTAAATTTTCAACACTTAACAATTTTGCTACATTTTCGGCCCTTGGGGATCACTCTTACAGATAGATAAGTTTTGACATGAAGCCATAAAGCCATAATAGAGCCCATACTAAGACACAAAATATTAAATATAATCTCCAAGGATTATTGCAGTTGCCTATTATTATTATAGACGTGAAAGTTGGTACAGATATTTGTTATTCTTTCACGCAAAAAGTGTTGAACGGATTTTCTTTAGAACATGATCTGGAATAACACATAGAGTAGGTACTTTTTATCCCAGAAACGCAGGCAAAATCACGGGCAGTCTCCATAAATTTCGGCCAGGTTCGCAGACCTCTTTATCACGGATTGGCATAATAAATTAATACGTCGCTTTTCATCTTAGTCTGTTTGGTCTAACATTATCTTTACTGCCCAAGTTGAGACGCGTCTGATGCTATTTTAAGGTTCAAGTAGGGAAGGGTGTTCATAAAGAAATAATAAAGCATTTATTAGCTTAATAACTCCGCCAGCGAACGGTCTGTTTTGTTTGTTTTTAATTTCTCTTTGGCGCCATTATACTGATGCTGATTTTCAACGCATAAAAATAATTTTATTTTATTGCCATGAAAATAGTACGGTTGTTGTAAATTATATCTTGCAAGGCATAGGTAGGACATAATCACATAACGTACATTGCTATATTGCTAAATAAGCTAACATTATTTTCTTATTTTTTCAGCAATGTATGACGAATAAGTCACGGAAATTGAGTGAAATGTTAGAGGTGTATTATCAAGTCCTTAATATTATTACTGGTATTTGTTATCTTTCTGTTAAGCATGCCTGGCTGACCACTCTTGCTTGAGTCAGGCGCCAAGCAACCCGAACCCCGGTTGGAGGTTTGATAGTCGTATTTTCTTTTTTATTCATTCTTGGTTGGCTACGTATTGGTGGTGTCTTTGGAGCTGCTTATGTCAATGGGTAACGGTTGACACTGACTGACCATAAGGCGCCGCGTCTGCTCATTTTTTGGCTATTTACATAAAAACAAATCTCATTATTCCAGTTTTCATTTTAGGTTTAATTTATTTAGTAATCTAATTAGGAATTTTATTATATTGGTCATTTGACATTTTTCATAATAAAACCAACTTAAAATATAGTTAAACTTCTGAAATTCATTTTTGAGTTCATTAAGTAAAAATATTTTATTGCTAGTTTTAGACTAACTCGCTGAAACTATAGGTAAACAGTCATATCCATATAAATATAACTTTTCAGTCATGGAATCTTTGGCAGACGGCCGAAGGGGCGGCCAGTCGACGCGAGCGAAGTGGCGGGTCGGCTCGCGCGAACTGACGCACTCCGATCGAAATATCAAATTCGAAATTCGAATTGTGTACCAAAAATTCTAATAGTTTTAAATTTAACAAAAGTCACACGAAAATGTTTTATGCCAGTCTTTAGTGACATAAAAAGTAATTATAGTTTTTTGAAGTTTTGAACCTTGTTGGAAACAGTGAGAGTGAATGAAAAATGAAAGTGTTTTTCAATTACTATTAATTTTATGTGACAGTAATAATAAATTATTAAATATTGTCTCAGACAAAAGTGAATATTGGTTACTAGAAAGGTGCCCTATTTTAGAGCACTAGTCGGAATCGTAACAAAAATGTTTTTATTAGCATGTAGTGTCATAAATTTCTAAACTGTGCTATATTTAGACAAAATTCATTGACCGGAGTTGATTACGGATGTGCAAATTCGCAGACAGTTTGCTAATAACTGCAAATACTTAATTGATAGTTCCTACTTAGAGCTATGATTAATTAAAATGCAGCTGTGAAATAATACAATAAATACTTATCTGACCTTCTTAAAAACTTAAATGTGATAGCAATTTTAGATAAGGTTTTAAGACGCGGTAATTAAATGAAAAATAATTAAATATTGTTATTTAATTATTGATACCTAAAAATATGCAATATTTTGTGCCTGATTCAGATTTATTTCGCGGAAATTACATAAGTACCTACATTTTTCACAAATTAAATTTTATTTTCATTCAATTAAAGCATTCCCCCTCCATAGTTTTAATGTGAACAAAATTGTGCTTTTAAAGCTACAGGAGATGGTTTGCTTTAAAATAGTTACATTTGAGTAATTTGCCATGAATTAAGAGCACTTCACGTAAATATAGGCCACGCGACACACGCAAAGATGTTTGCGAAAACAGCGAAATATTATGACGTGATATTTTATCAGAAATACACTTCATATTATATTATTATGATACTGTAATAAGTTTAGTAGAGAAAAAATTGTTTGCAAACTTAATGGTTAACTCAAATAAAAAAAGTTATTATTTATTAAGAAATCTTGTAAAGTATTTATTGTAAATCAGTATGTAATATTAGTAAAAATTCATCTGTCAGAAGTGTCCTAAAGTAACCATTTTTTTTCGTGTCAAAGCGGGACGCGTACGGAATCTCATATACTTATATTTTTATTCAATTTACTATTGGTTCAGCGCTCAGACTAAAAAAGCTCATCAGGCGTAATCCCGTAGTTTAAATGAATGGATGTATACAAGTAAGTAGGTTTATATAATACATTTAGTACAAAGCGGGACTTTTTTGTTCTCGCGGGGGACAGCGGGACAGACAGCCTGAAAGCGGGACAATCCCGCTCAAAGCGAGACGTATGGTTACCTTATGTATGCCTCATAAAATATTAGAACCACCTACTATAATTGAGAAATAACAGAAGTGACGTCATTATAAACTAAGAAAATTGAAAATCACAATAAATGACTAAAATCTACTGCTTTATTTCTACGTCGGTAACGCTGGCCAGTGGCCATACACGATCAAGTTTACTTGTTAAGTTTGCAGTTTGACTTGATGCGGTATCCAGTGTGCTTGAGATAGCTGTATGGCCAGATAGCTAAACTGTGGTCATACACGATCAAGTATACTGGATGCCGCGTCAAGTCCGCTGCAAACTCGACAAGTATACTTTATTGTGTATGGCCAGCCTAACGCGTCCGGGATGTCTGTTGTCGCTGAAGTCAAGCTCGCTTGTCGGCTATAACCATAAAAAATATTGTTCAAGTTTAATTCAATCTCACAACCTTTGTCGTTTACACTTTCACGACTCTCTCGGCTACGCATTCTACTATTCGTTATTCTTCGATATTATCGAGTACACAAAACTATACTATAATAAAATTTAAAGTGTATGTTTGTCTGTCCAGGCATCACATATTATAAAAACCCCTGAACGGATTTCGATGAAAATTGGTAAAGTTGTTACTTACCCCGGGTCATATTTTAGACAACTTTTCATCCCGGAAAATTAAAAGATTTCCCGGGAAAAGAGGATAAAAGTTTGAATAAGTTAAAACATAATTTCCGTATGCAAAGCTGCGGGCAACAGCTAGTTTCACAATACACATAGACTTTGTTTTAGACAAGTCATTAAAATATTCTAGTCTACTTATTCTTACTATTCTCAAAGTCAAAGTCAAAGTCAAAATATTCTTTATTCATATAGGTATCATTGATACACTTATGCACGTCATTTTTTTGGCTTTTCGGAAGGTGCTTTGTCATGGAGGAGAAGAAAAGCCTAAAGAAACTCCTCAGCACATCTTTTAAAAAAATATTACAAAAAAGATATTATCATACAAAAGTTTACTATTCTGAGTGGAACTGGTTGCAGAGCTAATCATTTCCATGCGTCTTTGTCATTTAAATACTCGTCTACACTATAATATCCCTTGCCTAACAAACAATTCTCAATTTAGATACTACAAAGATAACTATATCATGTATATAACTCGAAATGTTAGTAATTTTAACAGCTGCGTGGGGGCTTGTTTACCAAGCGCGCCAATTTACTGAATGAATGTGTTATCAGAGTAGTAATCTAGAATGTCATTCATTCATTAAAACGTAATGTTCACACATGCCATGTGCATTCATGTACATGGCACGTCATTCGTAATAGTCCATTGTTGTATGGTAATTAAATTAAAAAAACACAATAGGTTTTATTATGATTGTCAGGCTACCGACAATTTTACGAACTTTGTTGTTATGGTCCTGATATTATCCTCTTTTTATACATACAATATCATTGATTATACCCAATTATTAGTATGTATTTAATTTATTATTATTATTATTTATTATTTATTTATTTCATTGACAATAAAGAAAGTAACATATCAATAGGGTGTAAACATAAACTCTTTTGAGTTTTACCGTACACCCTGCGCGATATACATATATTAATAAGAAAATAATATATAAATTAATATTACGTGCTACAAATTTCAATGAAAAGAAACAATCTTTACACATTTTATAAATTAAACATTTACTTTATAGTTTATTCCCACTTGTAGTAAAAATTCTTGAGCTCTTTCGGGACTCGAACAACTCCCGGTTGTAAACATTAAGTAAGTAATACGTATAAAGGTATGCCAGAGACCTTAGAACGGGATAAAACTTCCAACTCCTGGGTTGGCCACCAACCCCTTTATCAATCCGCGGTTGGGACAGCGTGTTTGAGTATGCTCTAGGTCTCCTCTGTAGAATTGAATAGGTGCCCCGTAGTGGACCAATAATCGAGCCAATTAAAAATACGTGCAAGTTCGGATTTTCCGATACACTTAGCCAACTTCTTTTACTGCAAATGAATTATGTTTAGCATTAATATTCAGACAATCCTTGACTCTAAAGAAACATTGCTTGTCTTAGACTAGGTGAAGCATTTAGAAGATATATGTTCTTACAAGACGACTTTATTACTTATATTGTTCCATTAACCATTCAGCCGCGTAGCGGAACAATAACTATAAATCTGTCAATTAAACTTATCGCCCTATCCGGCTACAAATTGAAAATTAGACACTTGTAACACTTTTGTACCGGGACGTTCATTGTTGTGAAGAAAACACAGAATTTATTGGACAGTTTTATTGATAACTAAAATCGACAGCTTTTTAACGACGATAAAATGGTACCTAAGTTCGTTAAGGCTGCAGTCTTGCAAAATTCACTCGCGGCGAATTATTTGTACAACTTTGTATTTTTTTTTCATACAAAGTAATGAAATATCATAAAATATTATTATTACACAAAAGTAACCATAATATAAGTAATAGCTAGTTATTTTTTTTAAGTTCATCTAGGTGGATTTTGTTAGGTAAATCAATCGTTAAATACAGCTCTTTCGCGCCCAACGTCATTTCGAGTTATGTTTGTGAGCTTACTTTATGGAAACAAAGAATTAATTTACAAATCTGTTCAGCGCATAATTAGCTCAACATTCTTGTCTTAAAAATGCGCTGAATAGTTTTTTCTAATTATCTTTCATTTTCTTAATTCAGACATCACAATTCCTTCAAAATTCTCGGTTTTTATCTCTTTACAAATGGTTTGTTTCATAATAACTATGCATCGTATGTATGTAAATAATTGATTTTTTTAATGCCACGAGTTCAATAAAGCAAATACAAAAAAAAAGTGCACCTAAATCACCTTACTCTAACAATAATAATAATCTCAAAAGACCTACAAAAAAAGAGTTTATAAACAAGAAATGCGAGGGAAATTCCTTAGTGGCCAATGCACGGCCGAAGCGTTCAGACGTGTAGTCCACGACGAATAAAACTGTTCCCTCTCACTCTAACCTTGCTCCGGCTCTGACGTAGATTGTGTATCGAAAGTTGCTCTACTTTATTATTTTTTTTTATAATTTTTTGCGTGTTTTGTAAATATTTGTATTTTAATAATAGTTTTTGTAAATATTTGTGTATCAGTAATAGTTTTGTACATAATTATTTGATTTCAATATGGATCGTAAACTTTAACAACATGCATCAACACGCCAGTGAGGTACATTAGTAGTAATGCTATCGATACTATATAAATACCTAAAAACGGTTCAACTAGTTCGTTATAGACTGTAAGTAGAACTATATAACTATATAGTTATCAGACTGTTAGTAGAACTCATAGTTAATATAACTTGTCTTCTAAAAATATAGTACATAGTTATATCAATTCCTACATTTTTTCCTCTTTATTTTCTTTAAGAAGGAGCTAATAAGAAAGAAAGAAAGAAACATTTATTCCGTCATGAAAATAACATGGTACATGGGTTACAAGGTTAAACTACGGTGAAAGAAAAAGTACTAACAAAATGTAACCCTTTACTAAATTATTGCTTGACATGAAACATAGAAAATTTAGCGGGTACCATGTCACCTGACGAAAAAGGACTACCCTCTGCCTGTGCCATGGAGCGGCTAGGAACCAACCACGGCTGCTGATTTACAGTGTAATCCCCTTTTTCGTGTAGTTTCACATGTGGCGTCAATCTTATTAATATTGTATATTAATATTATTTTAGAAGCAGGTCAATCCAAAGTTGAAGATAATTTACAACTTAATTATTTATTTTATTTAATTTTATGTGTATATGATTAAATGATACTTATTAGGGATATAATATTATAAAGTGGGAAATAAATAATTATACAAACTATAAAACAATCAGAACAAGTGTACATAACAAGTGTACATGTATACAACTACACATCTTAATATGTTTAAAGGGGGTTTTGTTGTCATGTTATTGCGCTTCAATTGATATACACCTATAGCTTACACCTATATCCATTTAGGGCAAATATTACCAATTATAAACAAGAAGTGATTTCAACGAAAATATAATTTCACGCTGTACTATATTATCACCCCTATTAAACGTTGAGAATACCAGATTGTAATACTAGATTAATTACAACATCTATACCAGGCATTCAAAGCATCTATACTAGCAACAAGGTGATTATTTTACCAAAAATTGGTGTGACCGTATCCGGTAAATTCCACCAGATCCGGTATACGTAAAAAACGTCGGACCCGGCCGGATTACCGGATCCGTTTTTCCTTATTGCAATCCCTAGTTCTATCATATTATTATATACCTATCACGTCTGTGGAGTTTCGCTAGCTAATTTAATTTGAAATGAAATGAAATGAAATGAAATGAAATAATCTTTATTCATGTAGGTATCACTGATACTCTTATGCAAGTCATTTTTTTTAATCTACCAGCTTTTCGGAAAGGTGCTTTGTCATGGAGGAGAAGAAAAGCCGTAAAGAAACTCCTCAGCACATCTTTTAAAACTAAAACTTATATCTATTACAAAAATAGGTATTCTCTAATCTGTGCAGAACTGGTTGCCTAGCTAGTCATTTCCAAGCATCCTTGTCATTTAAATATTCATTTGTGTCGGTTAGTTTCAAAATCCGCTAAAACGAAAATTTGTAAATACAGTGTTACAACCTTCATATGATACTGCAAGTATTTTTTTCTATATGTAATCAATTAGTTCCTGTCAAAAACAGCTAAATCCATTGTAAATAGGCTTAAAACATCAATGTTTGTTGCAAAATCCGCTAAAACTATAGCTGTGCGTTTCAAAACGCTCTAAAACTGGATGGACCAATTACAGCACGGCATTCAAATCACGTGACATTTCAAACAGTATGGCGTTTTTCAGTAAACGGTTAGCCGAGTGTCGTGGTTTTTATTAAATATTTCCTATTAAAAATTAATGAATGTGGCGAATTTATAGCAGAATGTAATCCAAAAAATGCAAGAAAAAGGTTACGTGATTAATCCAAGTGGAAACGCATGATAGCACAAAAAAAGGTAAGTACAAAATCTGTCTTTAACAGCTTGCTAAATGGAGGATAAAGGTGTTATGCGAAAGGGAGCAGATAATCATCGCTACATACTTGCAAGATTCTATTTAGGTGAAATTTGCTTACTAAAATTATTAATCAAGATTTTCCCCAGTGAACTAAGTAGAGACCATGTTTCAACAGCTACAGTTATTATATGAATTTACGTTTCTTGTTTTTTCAATACTCGTCAGAGGTTTTATGCACGTATGTGGGACATGTTTGGTAAAAACGGGTTCCTGTGGTTGGTAGTTAAATATTTTGTGCTTATGTGCGAAATTTACCTCAGTTAGTTTTCTATAAAAGAAATGAAGAAAGACTACAAGATATAAATTCTGAAGGCTTTGAAGACAATGTATCAGAAATAATTTATGTGAACATGGATTTGATGATATTAACTTGCATGTATAATTTCAATTTTTTTTTAATTTTTTTCCTTTTAATTTACTTAATAAAAATAATAATAATATAGCAATGCATTTTATTATTTATTGTATCCTTACTTTACTTTTATATCTTTGTTTGCAGCATACAGGATTACACCATCCAGTCAGAATATACTTTTCAAATCAAAACTCGTTAAAATGGAGAATGATGGTTGCAAAACCCGCTAAAATGTATTATTCGCATCAAAATCCGCTAAATGAAAAATAATTTCAGTTATTTTTCCGTTGGTGACGCTATTTAGAAATACAAAACACTTTGAATGTATTATTACATAGCAGATAATCAATTATAAATATTTTTTCTTACTATATGCCTCCAAAATTTAAGAAAATCTAAAATTTTTAGTTCCTGTATATTTTTTAGAAACCGTTTTAGCGGATTTTGAAACTAACCTCCACATTTATGCTATAGTAGCCCTTGCCTAAGAGCTGAGCCTTTACACGTTTCTTAAAAGATTCCACTGGTAAGTCACGTATTTGTTTTGGGACTTTATTATAAAATTTTATACCTAGTCCCATAAAAGAACGTTGCACTTTAGAAAGACGGTACGAAGAGGTAGCCAATTGATGCATCCTTCTTGTTTGACGATTTGAAAAATCACAATTTTGTTTATATGCAGTTATTATATGTATATTTATACATTATTATTATATGTATATGTATACAGTTATTATGTCTATATTTGTTTAAATTTGACTCGCAAGGACTCCCTTGATTTTAGTTTATAAATAGCTCTAATGGCTCTTTTCTGTAATACAAAAATTTGTTCTATACCGGCTGCTTTGCCCCTGTAGTTAGGCCCTAAACATGAATAATATAACTACTTACCTTTGGATTCTATTTCTCTTCATCACTTCTACGTTGGCACCCAATTTTCCATGCATTTTTTGCATTTGGTGCATTTTTTGTGTTTGCTTTATTGAACTCATGGCATTAAAATAATCAATTTTTTTCATACATACGATGCTTATTTATTATGAAACAAACCATTTGTAAAGAGATAAAAAACAGAGAATTTTGATGGAATTGTGACCTCGGAATTAAGAAATGAAAGATAATTAGAAAAAAATATTCAGTAAATTTTCAAGACAAGAATGTGGAGCTAATTATGAGCAGAACAGATTTGTAAATTAATTCTTTGTTGCCATAAAGTAAGCGCACAAACATAACTCTAAATTACTTTGGGCGCGAAAGACCTGTATTTAACTATTGATTTACCTAACAAAATCCACCTAGATGAACTTAAAAAACTTAAAATAACCAGCTATTACTTATATTATGGTTATTTTGTGTAATAATAATATTTTATGATATTTCACTACTTTGTATGAAAAAATGTACAAAGTTGTGAAAATAATTCGCCGCGAGTGAATTTTGCAAGACTGCAGCCTTTAGATTTTCTATATTGGGGATACTATAGAACACAAAAACACAGACAACTCTTCTATAGAAAAAAAAATACTTAGTAGAGCAACTTTCCGAACTAGTCAAATAATTACGCTATGTAGGATGAATGCGGGGACTGCGGGGAGCCTACGTGCAGACGCTTGACGTTTGGACTAGCCGCACGCGATTCTTAATTTGTGAACTACGAGACTAGGCCCTTAACTGAGTTTTTCCATTATAAATTAATATTATGAGGTTTACTTGCAAAGATATTAAGAAATATTTGGTGGTCATGACAGGGGCAAAGGTCTAGTAATAAAACCGGGCAAGTGCGTGTCAGGCCACGCGCAATACTTATGCTAGCATAGCTGTGATACTTTTCCTGTGATATTTTTGAGAATTGTTTCACTTGTCCAACTCCAACCGCTTAGCTGGCAGGGGGGGACTATTGACTCTAACCAAAATTAGCACTTTAAAGTCAAATATTTCGCAAACGGACCCCTAATCCCATAAATGGTCTTTTGAAAGATCTTTCTAACGATACTATAGGGTACGCGACGAATAAAAAAATCATCCTCATGTTACCTGTAGAGAACCCTGAAAAAAATGTTTTTCAATATTTTATTTTAATATTTTTATGTAAGATATAATATCCATGCCAAATTATAGCTTTTGAGCACTAAGGGTCTCAGCGCTTCGGACATACGGACAGATGGACGCACGGACATGACAAAACTATAAGGGTTCCGATTTTACTTCGGAACCCTAAAAAGGTCTCGTCGCGCTGTGCCGGTTCCATAATTTTTATTGTCATGGGACAAGCCATAATTATTAGCTAGCATATTTATTAACAAGGTATAATATATGAACTTCTAATACACATAACTTTGGTAAGCACTAAGCATACAAAAAATTAAACAAACAATGCCACTAACTCAGAAACGTGAGTGAATAAAACCAAGTTTGATCGAAGCCCACACGTATAACCGAAATGTGAGTGACCGTCAGACAATGACACTAAGGTCTAAGGGTGAGATCTATATACCATACTTAGACTTTGCTCCGACTTAGAATTATCCGAACAAAATAATGTTCGTAAATCAACTTTAACATTTGCCATTATAAATTACTTTTTTTTTTATTAAAAAATATCCGAACAAAAATAATTGTTTTAAATATTCCTAAAGTTTAGGCATTTTACAATGATATTTAAAAAATATAGATACGTCATGCCCTTAAAAATCAACGAAAAAATCAAATCAAATCTCAAGCACTTCTGACAATAACAAAACTGCCTATTGTCTTGTATTGACAGAGCGACTGCGAGCAGATGAGGTCAATTGACTGCTCTTAAGATCTTCATCTTCGGCGCGCTGGTGACGTATCTACCTCTTTTTTACTTATGATATCATTGGCATTTTATATAACTTTTTAATATTTTCGTATGTATAAGGGCCTTTCTCTACTAACAGGAAAATCATGGTCCAAGCATTTTTTTTTACTTTGGCTATATTAATACACAGTTTTATTTATTAAAACACATAATATATAACCTGTTATTTAAGGAGCCAAACTTAATCAATATTTAGAATCATAATCATTTCATAAATTCGGTCTAAAAGCCACTAAAAACAGTCCTCTGTTATGTCCTAATTCCTGATCGAGTATGATTCGGTTCGGTTATTATTAGTTGTATTTAAAAATGTAAAATCTTATAACTCTATAAACATAAGGAATATTGAATGCATGTGAACAAAAAACAATTATAATTTTAGAGAATTTTTTAGTACTAAAAACTAGTGTTCAAATTTTGTCCAATACATTTTCAAACAGTCCTCTGTCACAATTTGAATATCGCGCCACAAAAATACTAAACACTATTGTGGTAACATTTCCCTTGAAACCGAACGTTAACAGTGTGAAGTTTGTTCCGTCGCCATGCTAAACAAGTCGCCGCCATTTTACGCAGTGACAACTCCGCTTCTGTGTGGGAGCCACGTCTCTGTAGTGTTGAGTGAACATTCCTCTGGTAAGTCTATTTTACGGTGTTTTATGTGTTATAATTGTATTTATTTAACAAAAAAATTGTTCAGTGTGATAATTTATACCTGTTTCTGTGTTATGAAGTAATATTTAAACTGATACGTGGTATGACATTTTTTACGTAAAAATAACAGTCCTCTGTGCAACAGTCCTCTGGAAATTTATATCACATAAGACTGTTCAATGTGATAGAGGACTGTTTTATTTGACGTCCGTGTATTTTATTAATATTCTTTATAGTCTGCACTAACCTACTGCTTGTCGATAGCCTCTTTCTTTCTTACATTGGCCTGTCACGCTAATTCAGGTATTTTGTTTTCTATTATTATGGATCTTGGAATATAAAATAATACGTACCTAGTAACTACCCGTTTTTAAACCCTTATGGTTTTTTTTAATTATTGAAAGTATGTTTTATTGTTTTAGTATTGCCGCAATGCCACCAAAGAAGAAACTTAAAACCAAAGAAGAAATAAAAGAGCAGAAACGAATTGCAGAAAGATTAAGATATCAACGGCTAAAAAATGACCCTGTAAAAAGAGAACAATGACTGTAAAAAGACAACAATGAGAAAAAGAACGACGAAACTACCAAATAAGGAAGGAAAAAGGTACAAGAAAGCTAGTTAAAGATATGAGTCGACGTGAACACAAAGCTGTGACTAAAGAATGGAGAAAGCACTGTGCTACCTATCGTGCAAAAAAAAAGCTTTGAAAGAAATTACAAACAATTTTGTACGACAAAATACGCCCGAATCCGAGTGTTCACCTTCTCCTCAAAGTTCTGTCTCTCCATCAATACTACCTATGACCACTCCACGAAGTGATGCAAGTAATGCAAGAAAGGGTAATGCTAGAAAGAAACGTGACAAAATTATAAAGGATAAAGACAAAAAGATCGAGTATTACAAAAAAAAAATCTGAGAAGTATAGGAAGAGATTAGAACGTTTGGAAAAAGCTAAGACAAAGGAAAATGTAGACACACCTGACACTAAAATTACCAAGAATTGCCAAAGAGAATTACCAAAAGAATTACCAAAAACCCAGATATTGCCCTAAAAGGGAAACGAATATTTTATTATTTTAATATACCTGTACCTACCTGTTTTTGAGAAATAAGTCTGCATTGATAAGTAAACAAGGCTGATTCTTAGTACCTAAGCTTAATTTTCATTACAATTATTTTAATTCGTTACTTAGATAAACTTGCAATTCGTTCCTGATAAATATAAGTATTTAAATTCTGTATGTGATTCAGTATTCAATAAAGAAGATAATTTATTTGATTACATTTAATAATTAATATTTTGTTTTTCTTCATATAAACATTGACATAAACAGTCCTCTGGGTGGCAAAACAGTCCTCTGCCGCATTTTTTTACAAAATTGCCCATAATTCGAAAAATAAGGGAAAATTACAATTGTTTCTTGTTAATATGTATTTATATTATAACTATCTATCGACTTAACATATTACATTTTTAATTTTCTATAAAATAGGGTTGGGACAACTGTCAATAGACAAGTTTCCAGTTAGTAGAGAAAGGCCCATAAACAGTGTCAGTCATTTAGTAAAGTTGTAACATTTGACTGTTGTCTGAGCAAAGTCAAAGTCTGAGTACAGTTTATAGATCTCACCCTAAATGGCCAGCTGCCTACGCTGTATAAACTAACATAATTATATACAAATACATACATAGTTGTGTACTTTGAAACAGCTGGTTCATAAAACAAACTGAATATTTACGTTATTCGTCATTTAACTCGAGTCTGTTGGCCGGCGACTCGTAATAAAGCTTTTACTCATGCTTTTACAGGATTTAAATACGTACAATATTTATCATTGAAGAGCAGAAATATGAGAAACTAGCTCTCTACCCGCTTTTTCCGCAATAAAGTATCTAATACCTATTGACTACTTTCCGAATTTCATGAAATTTCGTGTCTGGTACAACCGTACATCCTCACAAACTTTTACATTTATTGATTATTATACTATTATTAGTATAATATTAATATTATAGCAGTGATAGCCTAGCGGTTAGAACGTTGGTCTCCCGAACGTAGGGACCCGAGTTCAAATCCTGGCACGCACCTCTAACTTTCTAATATTATGTGCGTCTAACAAGTTAATTATCACTTGCTTCGGTGAGGGATAACATCGTAAGGAAACCTGCACACCGCAGAGTTCTCCATAAAGTTCTCAAAGGTGTGTGAAGTCTACCAATCCGCACTTGGCCAGCGTGGTAGACTATGGCCTGTACCCCTCACATTGTGAGAGGAGATCCCGAGCCCAGCAGTGGGACGATTATGGGTTGTTGCTTTGCTTTTTTATACTATTATTATACTAGTATTAGAAGCAGGTGCGGATCCAGCCTTAAGAGCACAGTAGGCATACCCACAACCCTAATAGACTTCGATAAACTATTGCTGTATTGACCGGAAACAAACCAGTAATATTATATCGATCTTAAACAATTCCGTATTCCGATAATACACACTTGGCCGATTTTCGCACCCGAAACAACCTTGTCCACATCCTTTTTTGAAGGCTGGATCCGCGCCTGATTAGGATTAAAAGATTCGTCTAAAACCGTACAACATGCGACTTCTATAAATTATATCAGTTAACTCATAGGTACCACAAGGCGCGTCAAGAACTTCAGAGCTTGAGACGGCTCTGCTACAAAGGAATTTATTTAAAGTAGCACACGTGTATCTTATATACTTTACACTCTGTTATATGTTAACAAGTGTTATGTCATTGGTTACGGTCTATTTGCGAGTGATAACTGATACTACCTCTGTCTTACTGCCATGCCAAGTATATTTCATTTAATGTGTCTATGACTATATATTTTTTATTACTATAATACTAAACCAGGCAGTTTTAACTAACGGTTTTAACAGCTCAATTGGATTGACTATATTTTTGGAACTTACTTAATGCGGGCAGGTTTATTTTAAGTACTTGTAGAGGCCAAAATCGTATTTCTGCATTTTCTTGTCGATCTGTCTGTATGTCGCGTAAAACCCATTTAACATGATGGAAACAATAAAATTATCTGAAATACTTTCAAACCTGGGATATGAAATTTATTTCTGTTTGAAAATAGATACAAATTATCTAAGAAAACTTGACCTGTCAAGATGCATCTGACGATATCTTAATTACATAAATTAGTCTAGATTCAAACTTTAAACTGCTGTCTCTCATAGTTTCTCATATTTCTGTTCTTCAATGATAGGTAAATATTGTAAGTATATCATTTCTGTAAAAGCGTAAGTAGGTACCTATGTAAACATTATAACGAGTAACTTTACAGGAGAGCAGTTTAAAGTTGGAATTTTTAGAAAAAAATCATATATTTTTTTGTAATCCTCCTACCTATGTTATTCTTACTGTTTAGGAATCCATATTTTATCATCTATTTACATTGTGGCATATACAATAACTTTTCTTAAAAATTCAACTTCAAACTGCTCTCCTGTAAAGTTAGCTCAATGTGGCGTCAATTTTTCCTTTCAAGCGTCGATATACATCATAGATACCTATATACATACATATAACACAGCCGTATGTATGGCAGTCAGTGTTGCCAACTCGGTATCAGGTTTTGGGGCTAAACATAGCTTAAAAAAGGGCTAGATTCGTCCAATACATTGAAAATAGGGGCTATTGCTTAATTATCAGAGGTGACGGCGAAAAAAAAAAGGTCGTCAGACGCTCTACAAATATGATAATGGTAATTTTTTTCGACATCTTTCACTACATTTTATCGTTTTTTCGATCGATTGCATCAAAAACTTCGTGGAAAACCTGAATTTATCCCTTGTTTTTCAAGATGGCGGAAAATGATTTTGGGGCTAAAAATTGGGCTAGGTGCTAAAAAATTATTTCAGGGGCTGAAAACCCGTAAAAAGGGCTAGATCTAGCCCCGAAAGGGCTAAATTGGCAACACTGATGGCAGTTGTCAACGCACCAGACAGCACGGATATAGCACGTGTGAGTTGTGACGCTGACGGCCGCTAGTCGGCGCCCTACAAAATTCAAATGGCACGTGCATGTCTCAATAACCTCGATATAGTTCACGTTCAAGAGGTTCTGTTCTGCCGGTCTACACTGCAGTGTGCTATTTTTGGCTCTTTATTAGCAAGATGTGCTTTTGGTATAAAATTTCTGATCGTAATCCAATGAAGTTATGGTAACAAGTTGAAAATGCCTGAAACTGAAATTAAGTAGGTACAGTATTTAGTAAGTCCATCCATCCATCCATCCAGCAGCCCTTGTAGGTCCACTGCTGGACATAGGCCTCCCATAGCTTGCGCCACTCTGACCGGTCCTGAGCCTTCTGAATCCAGCGGATGGCCGCTGTCTTCTTCAGGTCACAACTAAAAATAAAAAAGTCATCATGAGTTTAACGCGTCAGTAGATATGATCTGTGTTTCATTCTATTTACATTGCTGACGTCCCCTTTTATTTTTTATATTTTTTAGATTTGCAAAGTCTATTTATGTAATAGCGATAGGAGCAGTAATATACGTGCATAACTAGCCTATTGAACCCTACCTACCCTACCATGACTGTGCCTAAGACGTGTGCATTTTTATGCTAATATTCGACAAACGACTGTACGAGCCTTCTGATGTCATCGTCCTATGGATACCAGTAGCACCGAATGCATCATCGGTGCGTGGGCAAAAAGGATGCGGATCAAGAGTATGTGAATGACTTTGAATTAATTTTAATTACACACCTTATATTATACAATTTATACACCAATTAAACATCTCTAAACCAACACACGATTAATACAATTACTGTACAATTCAATTCTATAATAAAATCCCGAAGTTAATACGTGACTTGCCAGTGGAATTGTTTAAGAAACATGTAAAATAGCAACTCTTAGGCAAAGGTTACTATACTGTAGATGAGTACTTAAATGACAAAGACGCATTTAAAAGTATCAGCTCTGACACCAGTTCCGTTCAAGTAATAATTTTTGTAAGTAATATTTTTTGTAATAATATAATACCTATATATTTTTATTTTTAAAAGATGTGCTGAGGAGTTTCTTTAGGATTTTCTTCTCCACCATGACAAAGCACCTTTCCGAAAAGCCAAAAAATGACGTGCGTAAGTGTATCAGTGATACCTATATGAATAAATTATTTTGAATTTTGAATAAAACTGAACAAATACCATAACGCCTTAAAAGCCAGTATTATTTCGCCGCTACTCCAGACTCCAGCAAACATTTCTATTGGACATACGATGAGCGAACGAAACGTCCTTTCAGCTGTTGTACCACGGCCTCGGCTATTCAGAGAGTACAATTAATAGATGTGGTAGGATTGAAAGCGGCCGTCGCGATCGATAGAGGCAGTCTGGCCGACTCTGGCCTGTGATTATTGGACCACGGACCAGCTGACACTTCACTTCACTTATGAATGTATGTTGTTTTTAAAAGGTGTTTTGGGATGGCCATGTCTTTTTCTTCTTAAACGTAGAGATCTGACGTAAAGGTCATAAAGTCTACGTATGTTTATCCCTCGATAAACATGCCCTAAAGGTTGAGATAAATATGCTAATAAACAGCATACTTTTTACAAGCACGTGGTTTCAACTGTATGCAATTAGATCAGAAAAAGCAATTTGATGAAATGAGTATGTCATTCAAAGGTACATACACAAACGTACGCTCCGTCATAGCACACCTTACACCAGAACCACAACTAGCTATTTCTAGCGCCGAGATCTTTAGTGCTAGAATTCTGTAAATTAAAACTCCAAAAGAACAAAATATTAACGTAGAACAAAATATTGAAAATCTTTATTTTCAGGGTACCTCCCCTATAGATAACGTGTTTTTTTTTATTCGTCGCGTAAACCGTTTAGTGTCTTCTAAGACCATTTTTAGATTTATGGATTCGTTTGCGAAATAGTTGGCTTTAAAATGCAAATTTTTGTTAGAGTCAAGTGTCTCCTCCTGCTAGACAAACGGTTGGAGTTGGATAAGTGAAAACATTTTCAAAAATAAGTTACATGATGAATTTACAAGGAAAACTATCACGGCGATGTTAGCATGAGTAATAATAGTCGATAAACTTACTATTTCGGAACTCTACATTGCGCGTGGCCTGAGACGCACTTGCCTGGTATTTTGATTGTCAAGCATTCAAAAATTAAGCATGCTATTAATAAAAAAATGTGGCAAAAATTATTGATTTACTTAGAATATTGTTGGAACGAAGTTCCTTATCGCGCGTTGTGACAGGGGGCTAGACGGAAAATTACGACACTTTTTGATTCTTACGAATGACGACACTTTTTTTGAAGTGATTCAGAGCGTTTTACAGAGATGGCGCTGTACAACAAACAATACTTAAATCGAAAGGAACTTCGTTCCATCCGGGTGTCCCTTGACACCTCTCATGTTTTTTTACTTATTTATTTATTTATTTAATATTTGTGTTCACAGCATGCTTATTATGATTGCTACCTAATTTTTGAATTCAATTTCAATAATTTATTGATTCGATATCTTATTCTGCATTCAAATGCACCAGTTTTATCTAGATCATTATTATAATAGATAATTTCTATCTACAGGTTTTACAATCTAAGCTGAACAAACTAAATTTTAATAGAAGCTCTGTTTATGCGCCGATTTTGAAAAATTAAACAGATCCCTTTTTTTAATCTCCGTGGTATCAACGTATTCAATAGGAATATTTGAGCTTGGTGGCGCTCTGGCGTCTGGAACTTAATCTATACATATTAATAAAATTGAAGAGTCTGTCTGTGATTTTGAGATAAATGATTTTTTCAAGTTGCAAATCGTTACTTGCACGATACCAACACCGAAAAATGAGTTTTTGAAATTTTTGTCTGTCTGTCTGTTTGTTTGTCTCCGCTAATCTCCGAAACCACTGAACGAATTTTAACAACACTTTTACTAGGATATTGCAAAGTGTTCAACTTAACAACTAAGCAATTTTTTAGAGTTCCATACTAAAGGGTTCCTTAGGGATGGTTTGTATGGAAAAATAAAAAAATATCAGCTGATTTGTTTTAAACTATTAAAAACGTATTCTCCGTACAAAAAGAGTTATACATGCATTTCTTAGATTTTACTTATATTGCATGGAAAGGCCATAAAATGCATTTAAAGGTAATTTTTTTCATTAATTCAAATCCATATTACTGAGTGGATATCTATTTTTGTATTTTGTTTTTAAGAGCATATTCTTTGCGTATCTATGTCCTCCAATATAATTTCAGCATTTTATAAATTTCATCTGGGAAGTGGTAGAAAAACGCAAATTAAGTCTGTATGAGTAACCGATATCCAATGAATAATCGATTACTATCTTGGCCACTAGATGGCTCTGTATTTGTTGATTCACGCCAACGACTCTAATACATACACCTTTAATTAATACATAATATAATTATGTCTGTCTATGATTTCGAAATAACTGCATTTTTCATGTTATAAATCGTTACTAGCACGATATCAAAACCGAAAAATGAGCTTTTTAATTTTTGTTTTGTTTATAGGCAATTTTTTAGGGTTCCATAACAAAGCGAGAAAATAAAATATGAGTCGATTTGTTTTAAACATACAAAAACCTTTTCTTCACACAAATTGAGGCATAGGTACATACATTTCTTAGTTTTTTTTTTATATTTTGCAAGGTGGAGCCAAAGCGTGGGACTGTAGTACTTATTTTTTACAAATATACAATAATTCAAATACACATAAATATAATAATTGAAGTGCCTGTCTGTGATTTCGAAATAAATGATTTTTTCAAGTTGTAAATCGATATTTGCATGATACCAAAACCGAAAAACGAGCTTTTAATTTGTTTTAAACTTAAAAAAAACCTTTTCTTCACACAAAATTAGGCATACATGCATTTCTTACTTTATTTCTATTTCACAAGATGGAGCTAGAATATGGCACTGAAGTATTTTTTTTTACTTAATGTCTATTTTTATATTCACTTTTTTTTTATTTCATGAATTATGGCCTCCAACGTAAATTTAGCATTTTTTATTTCACCCTGGAAGGGGTTGAAAATCGTAATTTAGTTATAAGTACAGTTGACATTGAACGAATTGAATAATTGATAATAAAATCCATAACTCCACTAAACAAAACGTATTGCGGCGTGTTAAATCAAGCTTAGGATTTTTATTTGTAATAACTAAGTGTTCCGTGATTTTTAGAGTTCCGTATTAGTGATGTTGTAGTTCTGTTATAATGCATGTCCTCAGGAACATCATGTCGAGAGTGTAGAGTGCTGAATTTTCTCAATATCTGTGAAGTAATATCTCACCTTTGCCGAATTATTGATTTGCCAAAGCTATAATGTAATAAACGCGAAAATGTGTTGCTCCTTTATTACCATTCTCACATAACTCATCGAATTAACCTTAACTATCTCTCACCGCTGAACCAATTTTGATGTGTATTGGTATAGACATAGATTGTACCTTGGAGAACGATATAAGACTACTTACTTCTTTTTTAAAGTCTGAGTACCTAACGTGAAATACTGATAGATTAGCCAAATATCCTCTAATCTGTGAGCTATCCGCGGGGGAGGGGAAATTTTGGAAAATTTTATTACGCGCGCGCTTTATAATATGATATCTCAAAATTATAGTATGAGAGCTAGATATGTAATGCTTATGTCGTTGGAATCGTTCAAGGGATATCATCATACAACCTATTTATTCAATGTAATTTACTAAGGGTTAAGCAGGAAACACAAAATTTAGAAAATAATATGATGAAATAATAATAATAAGTAAAAGCAACCGGCCCAGTTCGAGCTAATCTTAGAGCATTCTGCTTTAAGAGTATGTTCTGTAAGATAACTAAAGTATCTTAGATTTTTTTCGAAGCGAAAACAAAAATAATGCAAAGCCACAACCCATAATTGTCCCACTGCTGGGCTCGGGGTCTCCTCTAATAATGTGAGGGGAACAGGTCATAGTCTACCACGCTGGCCAATTGCGGATTGGTAGAATTCACACATCTTTGAGAACATTATGGAGAACTCTCCGGTGTGCAGATTTCCTCACAATGTTTTCCTTCACCGAAGCAAGTGATAATTAAATTGTAATACGCACACAATATTTGAAAATTAGGGGTGCGTGCCAGGATTAGAACTCGGTCCCCTGCGTTCGGGAGACCATCGTTCTAACCGCTAGGCTATCACTGCTTTCCGAAGCGAAGCGAGGGCAATTGCTAGTCGTAAATATGAAAGAGTGCAATTCATGTTCAAGAAACGTCTGAATTGTTTGCTTTTGCGATGATGTTAAATCGTAGAATATTAAAAATTGTCCTTTGATGTGAGTTTATTGAAAAGTAAGCTTTAAAAAAGCTTTTCAAACTAAAACCTAAACTAGACTTAGAAAACTTTGTACTGAGGTTTCTTATCTAGTATTGGGGAGCAGTAAGAAAGGATTTTTTTTTAAAGGGGTAAAAGTCATTGAAGTATAATGTCATAGAACAGACATCTCGAACAAAATGTGTTCCGCCCGAGAGGTTCGATTTTCAAAATTGATCCCCGGTTCTCCTTTCAAAATCAAACGAATCCATTAAAGATTGAAGCCACGTGGCGCCAATGCATTGGGATATACATGGTGTTCGCGGTGTCGGTTCTATACGCTGTAATAATACTTCAATAGTAAAAGTTTGTATGGATATAAAAACAAATTTTAGTTCGTAAAAGTCGGAGCTTCAACTCATGACTAAAAATATTTTCTTATGAAAACGCTAACACCCATCCGTGTGTGTATCCATCCCTATGTGTGTATAAACAATATATCACGATAAACAAAACAAATTAAATTTCCTTTCAATTTCCATAATGTTGGGGCCACACTACAGGAAACGTTAATGCCTATCATCGCGATAAATATTGCGTTAATTATTACCGCGATAAAGTGAGTGGCTACACTTGAACGGTCAACGTGAATGCCCATTCTTGGCGATAAAATTGGCGATAATGTTCCATAAATAAATTTCATAAAATTCATAAATTTCAACCAAGATGGACGTTGACGGTGCGAATCTGTATTTGATGAGTGTAAATTATTATTAAATGAATATATTTTATCATTACCGAACGAAGAAAAAAAGGATACAAAGAAAAAGAAGATGGTTTGGATTACTCCACTCAGCCATAGTAGGTAATTAAATGACAAATACGTGCGATCCAATCGCGCTCACGATTCACACTGACATACGTAGTGTGGCCGCTTCAACGCATTCATTCTCGCGATAATCTCTTTGATGTACCGCCATTTGAGCTATCGCCTACTGTCAAATGGCAGTGTGAATGCCGTTGTCAAATTATCGCAATAAGTCGTGGCTACACCTACGTTAAACGTCCATCATCGCGATAATTAATGGCATTTCCCGTTAGTGTGGCCCCAGCATAAAAGCGTCCACGGTCTTGGCAGGGTTCCCATTTCCCACCCAATCTCAATATTTGTTATCACTTAACACCTCGCCGAATGCCAGTGACTCCCACGATCCCGCTGGATCCGTGACGTATGAATAGGGCACACCAATCTGCTTAATGGCATGCACTGATACTTCACCCTACGGCTCACTTGGATTAAAAACTTTTAAGGTGGTTGCACCAGTCATGGACATTTTTATTGTACCGTTTTAAAAATATCTTAAGTAACCTAGATCGTTTTTAATGAAGTATACAAACTCTTTTAAAATAAGTAAAGTATGTACATTATGAACACTTGAAGTATTTTTATTGTAATTAAATTTATAAATGTTTACTAATAGTAGATAAATTAATAAATAAGTTCTTTTATAATTTAGCGGCGGTAAAGTATGAATCAGTAATTCTTTGAAAAATATGTATCTTAAACAATATTTATAAACACATTGCAATGGCCTCTGTATTGGACTGATGGCCCGTATCACTAGGTACCCTTTATATTTATATAAAAAAATGTTTACATCGAGGATTTATATTAATCTACATGGTTTTGATGTGGTCATTATTGATCAGAGATTACACTATATACCGGATTAGTCGATCACTGGTGCTTGCACCTTAGTATCTTACTATATTGCGGTTGTATGATACCATGAGATCTGTAGAAATAAATCGTTTGGTTATAATTAATGTAGGTTAAAAGGATGACCTAATAATATAAACTAGGCACTGGAATTCTACTAAATAAATACGGCTTTATATGATAAAATAAAGTAAATATTTCCTGTACTATACAAAATACCCTATAATAAGGTAATGTATACAAGTAAGTAGAATCAAAATATATTGATCAAAAAAGGTATTATTATAACGACAGAAAAGAATCCATCTGGTAAAAATTAAATAATAATAGGTTTACACTGTACGAACCGGCCTCAAGGCAGTTATATCTGAACCTAATTGAGAGAATTAATATTTATTTTCGAGATGCGGGCTGCTTTATTAAAACATAATGCCATTTGAGATAAAATCTTCATATGCAATCAATAGAGGAAGTCCACTTATTGCTTCAAAAGTTTTATTTATTAATACACAATAATATAAAACACTTTAATTATGAATCAATCTATACTAAAATAATAGAGCTGAAGTTAGTCTCTGTTAATCTCTGGAACTAGGTACACGTGAATTATACCTATATATTTTTTGGCATGTTAATATGATATCATGAGAAAGGCAATGAGCTATATAGAAAGAAAAGAAAGAAAGAAACATTTAACATATCATTATTATTCCTGAAAAAAACAGAAAGGGATGGCCCTTTGAAACATTATCTCCACCTTTGTTAATTGTTTTATCAGGCATTCTTTTTTTATTATTTTACTTATGTAAATTGAGAGCAATCTCTGCCAAATTACTGGCTATACAGAAACCCTTTTTAAGACAAAAGTAGTCAAACTTCAAAGGCGTGTAGATCCGGCATAATAGGTCTGCAGAGTTGCAGTAACTCTCCTGTCAGTCTCACAGACTCCTTTATAGATTAATGAATTACGCCCGTTGTTGTACGCCCTTTCGAGAAGACACTTTTCTTGATTAGAACGGACATCGACGCCTAGTTCGCTAATTAGTTAATTACACTGAATTACTGAAACTTCTGTGTAACAAGGATTGATGTTGTACAAAAAAACTGTTCTATGTATTTGCTTTAGCTATTACAAAATTTATTTATTCAATTATTAATGCACGTAGTTAAATTATTATTAGCTCTTGTATAAATAACAACTAATAATAGTAACGTTTGATGGTTCTAACGGTTACTAATGTTTCAATTTAGTAAAACAGAAACTCATATCTACGGCCCAAATCGGAGTCACTAATTATGTAAATCGCTCATTGGTACAAAATTTCTTTGGTGATTCTTTACTAAAGAGCGATTAAAGTTATCGTTAGTGACTCTGAGTTGGGGCGATAGTCTTTTACAAAACATATTTTTTTACAAACCTGTGAGAGTCTTATCATACAGCCTGAAACAATACGGCCGGATACAACCGGACTATACCAGTCTATAGCAGACTATACCAGTCCAATCCAACAGTAGACTGGAATAAAAGCAACGAAACTTTTTAAACTTGTATAAATACGGCTGCAGGAAAAACGCATAAAACAATTTTCGTTAGAGGCTTCAAGTGATGCATTTCATTCATATTTCGTATTTGGTTGGGCTGTTGAAACCGCTCTTTTACGAGATTTCAAAAGATTACCTTTAAAATTAAACGGTATGATTTCAGTCGGTAACTTCACGTAACCTATTTTTATTTAATGTTAGTATGTTTTTATTTTATTATTAAAGTACTAAAGAAATTTATAATGTGCTTGACTTTATAAGTATCTATATATTAATTTATTTTCTATCGAAGAAATCGATTCGTTTCCAAGTAGATACTAGGTAGGTACTATTTGTAAGGATTTTTTTTCCGGCTTAAATCATGAACATGTACCTTAATGATCTCTAATGAAAATGCATAGCTTTCTACTTCTTGTTTTCATGCTTCATAAACTCCTCATTCTAATAAAGGTACACTCTATTTCTACAGAGTACACTGCTTACGAATCGAGTTTTTATTTCCTAAGAGACCTTAACGACTACCTCAAACGACTACTTCATCATGAATACTGGGACTGGAGAACGTGTCCTCTGAAGCCCAAAAGCGCTTTTATCCTCTCAACTGTGATGTAGGACTGCTATCACATCACCTAAATCAATGTCTCCGGTAAAAATTTCAAAAACGCCGAATATATGGACGAAATTTAGATTTTTTTCCCGACAGCATCTGAACGATTCCCTTCTAGCGCCCTTTTATCAGGGTACCTACTTCGTTACATAATCATAATCAAAACTGATTTATTGCCAGAATATAGTACAAGCATATACCTATGTACCTAGATTTATAGATGGTTCACAAATAAATACGTCATTTCCTTATGTTTTGTCTTTTGGGGCATGCAAATTGTCACACATGGCTTTTATAAAATAAAATAAACCTGTGCCCTCTAAGAAAATTCGCCTGCCGTCCCTTGATAGCAGCCCCGACCGTGAATCATCCAACTACCTTTTCCACTTTGAGTTTATCGCGGAGGCCTGACACAACCCATTGGAGTTCATTGGACTATGAACCCTCTAAATTACCTACAAAAGCATTTTCCCGCAGGCAATAGCTTGTGTACGAGCTTATTATAAATGGAGTACTAGGTTGATAAAGTAGGCCATCGTTTGACCCAGTGATCTCGAGTTTGATCCCAATCTGACTACATGGAATCTAATGGTGTACAGTAGGTATAACCCCTATATCGCGCTTGCCAAGATCTCCATTTTCGGTCTCATTTAATTAGCGTTTATTATCCTCATAATTACCCAAAGCTTCGCAGTGTGCTCTTGATGTATGTACATTAGAAATTTTATACCTATGTCGAATTTGTCATCAACTTTTGAGTGTAACGGACGAACTCAGTCACTTAACGGTTACTTAAATCGCTCCTTAGTACATAATTTGTTTTGTGATTCTCTAAAAAAAATTAATTCTTTCCCTCTTCTATACGTATTTTCTTTCTTGGCCGGCAACGCATCAATGTTGTTGCTGATATGCATAGGTGTCGATGACCACTAGGTACCAATCAGATAGCTCGTACGCTCGTTTCTCCATAAAAATCCTGAGCATCTAGGAAGGAGGTCACTAACTAATATAATAGTAACTCCTTATACCTGTTATTAAAGTTATTAGTTCACGGAAGTATATCTCAATTCGCCACACTTTTGTAGGAACCGACTACTAAGTTTCGACGAAAACCGAATACTGGAATGCGACGCGATTCTGAATCTAAAAATAAGGGCAAATAGTCTAGTTATTAGAATGACACGTCTGACGAGCGGTTTACGGTTTAACTAAAGTATTTGGGCCGGGGAATACCAGGAAAACATGTATCTAATGGAGTAATAACGACGTTTTTATATCTCTTTAAACCGTATTGTAATAATAGAATGTGCTGTGGAATGAGTGAGATGCTGTGTAAGTGATCTGTACGCACAAATGTGTTTATTATCTTGTACAAGTTAGATGATGATAGATTAGATGAGTTAATTTTTACTACCTAAGACTACATCGCCATTTATCTAGCTGAGATGGTTCCTAAAAAAACAACATCAATTCATTTGCCTATTCTTACTCCATTCTAGTCAAAGCTATTCATAGCTTTTGTCCAATCTTATCTGAAGATACCCTCCATAGTTAGTAACCACCACCAATCTTCAGATCCACCAATTTTCAGATCCCCAATACCCATTCGAATTTTATTTTGGTTTTCAAAATAAGATACCTACTATTCAGATGAGACGAAGGGAGGTCCAATTGTTTGTGGTTTTTTTTGTGAGCAAGTGACGTGCTTAAGAGCCATTTCGCAAAACTCGGTTGATAAACTATAGGTATTTGAAGCGGCTCCGCGGCGTGATATTGCCTCGCGCGGCTCGCGTCGCGCTTGACCTCAGTTCTGTGCTAGTAATCTTCTTGATACTTTCAAACGTAAAAATTTTAAAATTATGAACATATAATTTTAATTATACACTTTGTGACCACATACATGTATCTGGTTTGTGACAATATAAGTTTATATAACAATTAAGAGTACAATGTAGTAGTACCATTATCGGTAACTTATTTACATAATACATTTTAGGTACCTACTTAGGTACATCACAATAAAGATGTCCAATAGATGCATATTACAAAAATCAATATTTTGGCAAATCAACGTGAAAAATTAAAAATCACGTTTTTTCAAGGTGATCTATAAAATGCAATATGCGTCCATTTTGCCTGCGATATTCGCAGCGCGTCGAAATACATAGGTATACCTAAATTCAAATCAATCGGAGGGTATAGAACCGGGAAATCCCGGAACCGAAAATCCCGGGATTTACAAAGGAATACGGTACTTTTCAAAAGAACCAGGAAACAAAATAAAAGAACCGGGAAACAAAATAAAAGAACCGGGATTTTCTGAACTTTTGGGAAATAAAAATATGTCGCGTCGTGATACAAAAGATAACGTAAAAATAAAGGTAAATACAATCCATACACAAAAATGATTACAGCTTTAAAAAGAAGATATTCAGAACGTCGGCTACATGAAGCAGCTATACTAATATAATATTATTTACACAACCCAGATCGATATTTTTCTAATATAAATGAAGATGATTTAACTCTTTTTTCTCGTCCAAGCAGTGCTGAATTGTGCAATACAATTGTGTTGCTTTCATACAATTAATACGAAACTTATGTTTGCATGTAAGGTATAATAGTATGATGGTTACTCAATCACGGCAAACGACTATACGGATTTGGGTAGAAAACAGTTTTTCCCTATTTAATGCTCCTGAGAGATAAAATAGGAAACGCGATACTAACTATTTTCACGCGGGGAAAGCCGTGGTAAAATAATCCCGAAAGAACTGAAAATCCCGGGAATCCCGGTTCCAGCATAGGCGAGTACCGAAAATCCCGGTAATTTAAAACAGGATCGGTTTTCGATACCCTAATCATTACCGTGATACAAAAGATAACGTAAAAATAAAGGTAAATACAATCCATACACAAAAATGATTACAGCTTTAAAAAGAAGATATTCAGAACACTATTCTTTGAATGTTAAAAACGAATTCTTTATTGTTTTCTGTTGGTTTACAAAACAAAATATTGACAATAGTCTAGTATAATAAATTATGAGAAACGAAATTCGCACTTTCCTCCCAAACCACTTGCTCTACAAGAAAAATGTATGGCACATAAAATGTCAATCTTTTTATGGGCTACAACTTTTACTCGATCCTTTCGGAAATCGTCTAGGACGCACCGTTTAGGAGATATAAGGAGTTTTCGGAAAATTTGGGAGGGGGGGGGGTTAAGGTTGGGCCCAATAAGATTGGGTAATGTTGCAAGTATGAGTTCCACAGGGCGGATGGAAATTCAGTCGGAAATCGTCTAGGACGTACCGTTTAGGAGATATATGGTATTTTAGGAAAATTTGGGGAGGGGGGGGGGGGGGGATAAAAGTGGGTTCAGTAAGATTTAGCAATAAGGTTTGGGGGTTTACTAAAGGGGGTTGAAATTTCCGTCTAAACTTGTCTAGGACGCACCGTCTCCGAGATATCCGGGATTTCCGGTTTTCCAAAAATCTATATCCCGATATCCTGATCTGCCGATCTGCGCCTACCTGATGAGTGCGGTATTTGCCCGGATGCCTCCCAGATTATCACGACGCAAAATTCCACTTTTGGGTGAAGAACTGAGGGGGGGGGGGGGTATAGGGGGAGGCGAGGGGTTGTGAAGGGAAAAAATGAGAGGGTGATTTGTATTTGTGTTGTGTATTTGAGATACGTGAGTTTTGGGGAGTTGACGGAACTTGGGTGCACGAGAGTTTCCAAACAACGAATGTATTATCTTTGACTAATAATAAGTGACTATAGCTGACTAATGTCGGAGCTTCTATCATTCCAACATTTTGGCTTAGCAATAGGGTCCCGTTGACACCGTTTGGGTACGGAACTCTATAAAGTACAGATTGATCTAAAAGTTGTATAAATAAAGGGTATGTGTATACAAGTTATAATTATTTATTATTTTTTTTCTATGTAAATATGTAATTTACACATATAACAAAAAACCTAAATACTGTAAACAGTAACTAATGTCTAAAAACGGACAATGTTTTATTTCAAATTACAGCAGTGACTTCCAACCCAATAGGGGTTGAATTTCCAAAAATCCGATAGCCTAAAGCCTTCTTCGATAAATGAACTATCCAATACAAAAAGAATTTTTCAATTCAAACCAGTAGTTCCTGAGATTAGCGCGTTCAACCAAACAAACAAACAAACTTTTCAGCTTTATAATATTACAATAGTAATAGTATAGATTAGTATAGATATAGTTATATTTTGTACATATGTATGTTCGTGATTTTCTCCGTTACTACTTACACTACATAAATTGGAAAGAAATAGTTACTTAATTTCTATTGTTTTCTTCAAACCAAAGATGTTTAAAGCAGAATATTACGCAAACGGACCCCTGAATTGAAAAATGGTCTTTTGAAACCTATAATATTTTTGAAAGACCTTTTCAACGATACCCCACATTAAGGGGTAGACGAAGAAAAAATCATACGGAACGGACAGACGGACGGACGGAAGGACGGACAGACGGACGGACGGAAGGACGGACGGCCGGACGGGCTAACCGGCCGGTTGAAATAACGAACGGACTAGACATGATTCCGATTTGACTACAAAACCCTGAAAATTATAGAAAACTAAAAATAATACAATTGACTGTAACTAAAAATTCTCACGTGATCAAGACTGTTCAATGGCAATATAATTACGTTACTTTTACGAAATCTATTCCTTAGATGGCTAAAGCAAAAATTGACATAGGTCCGACGTCCAAGAGTGCTGCCGCACGACTGATTTGATTTCGCGCCAGTGCGTATCTTTATATGGTAAAGTAAATTCGTTTTAATAAATTATTTTTTGCAGTAAGATAAAAACAAAATTACGTGTCATATTCGACAAAGACCATATTTTATTACTACATAAATTTTTGATGGGAAATACGCTTTATTGAATACAAAAATCGATGGTAAAGTCATGGCATAAACCATGAAAATTGGTAATGTTATTGAATTAATTTTGAAACGAATATTATAGTAATCGTATATCCCTTGTAATAAATGCAAAATATAATATATGAGTGTTCTCTAGACATTTTTTTTTACTCAATTTAATAAAACTTAATAAAGAAAATCAGTGTATGAAATTGACTCTGTCGTCCTTTTGCTGAAAAATAGTTATGCTAGATTGACAGTTACGCAGAAACAAATTAATATTTTCAAAATTCCGGTAAATGAAGATCCAAGATGAAGGATTGATCTATTTTATGAGTTCATTTGCCAGCATTAATATCTTTCTTATGATACTAATTTTTGACATCAAATTCTTCATTCCGCGCGTCTAACCGCGAAATGGCTCTTAAGCAAAAACTGTATTATGTAATGATGGGATATTCTCCCACCGGCTCTGGCATAATTCATATCATGACTTATGATACGTTGAAAGTTTCCATTTTCCATTCGGAGTAAAAATCTCAGAAAAACACGTAAGAAAAAATCTGTCCACAGTGTTACCCGCCTGCATGAATTGGGTTCACACAATCGTTCTCGTTTTGAATACAAACCGAATAAGAGTTTAATAGCAGGCCACGTGACTCTTATGCCATGAGAATACGGTTGATATTTGGATGGCCTGGAGACGCAAACTTTACCAGGTGTGAGGCACTGAGTCATCGATCATTGACTCTCGCCAGTTGCACCACTACTGTTGCCAGACATTTTGTGTAAGTCGGATACGATGGGAAAATATTGTTAGTCAATCACGACAGGACTCAGAACTGTTCCACTGGGCTTTGGTTTTAATTTTTGGGATAAAGGCCTAAGCCAATCATGACTGTTCAACTGGGCTTTGATCTTATTTTGAAATTTTTGAATTAATCATAAAGGCATAGTCAACCATGCTGGTCAGAAAGTTAGGTTTTGTTTGAAATCTTGTGTAAGCTTTTAAAACTTCTACTGAATCAATATGAAACTGTGCACATACATTGATCTTATTATGTTACAACTTGATTACGAGAGTCTGATAATGGTATTATGAGACAGTATGTAGTAAAGCTCGATTGCTTTAACCTGGCACGTTCATTGTATTTACACGTAAGAAAATTTTTTTTACAGTATGATCCAATTTTTTTTATAAATATTGTTACAATCAGAACTACTTAAATAAAAATATGATTTTGAATTAGAATTTAAACCTTTGTTTTATTAAAAAAAAACCTATACATGAGGCTAAAACTTTTCCTAAGTACATTAGGAGATGTCTTTGTACAACTGATGATTAAAAAAAATCTTTAACTATATTTGCAATTTTTTTCCAGTGGAAGTAGGTCAAACTTTAGTTGGGAAATACCCATGTCTACACAGACAGCAAGTTAAACAAAAACTTGTAATTCATATTTAATACGTATAGGTTGATCAATCGATAAGTTAATTAGTAATCTACCATCAATAAGTGCATCAATCAATTAGTCAATGAATAAATTTTAAATAAGCATTATAGCGCTGAATCGGAAATATCCTCAAATCCCCAGTTATCCTGGCCACGGCGGGCTATACCGCTTTGGCAACGACAAACATAGTGGCACATTCACCATTCAGACGTTCTAGTTTCTTTGTTCTGTTTCTATTATGACTTTTAGGGCTAAAGCCGTGATTGTTTACCCTATTGGGGTATTAATTGGATTTCTGAGGGACGAAATAATATTTCAACCCGTTTAGGACTAAGTTGTATTTGTACCTTACTTTTGATTTGTGAAATTGTGATTATAACCGTCTGAGCTTTAGTAGAGATGATTTGCTGTGATTTTCTTGTAGTCAAAGAGTGTGATATAAATATATCTAAGCGATAGTAAAGAGATTATAAATAAATTTATTGTTTATTTGTTCTGAAATATTTTTATTTTTATTTTCATTTGTTCGATTTTATTGGTTAGTAGACCTAGTAGGACATAAATACCGAGCAATGTCTCGTCTGACCAGACAGGGGGCAAAAGACCCCCCTCCCCCCGGGGAAACCTTTGGAATGGAATATGAGGGCGTTTGAGAGTGTATGTGGACCATTATAATAAAATCATAATACCCAATGCAGTTATTTAACTGAAAGCAAATCATACATGTTATAAGGGTGAGCAATTAAATTAACCGAATCTGGGTCAGCTGCTCTATTAAATTAAAATCTTGTTCGAATATTGCTTAGGGAATTGCTGTGGTAATAAGGGAATTATGCGTAGATATGATTGAGGTTTATTCCTTATTCTAAGGTTGAGTATTATTATAGTAAGAGGCAATGATATTATGTTTATAAAAATCCTAGAATCTTCTCTTTCTTAATTCTTTCTACTAAGTATATGAAAATATAATTTCACGACTACTAAGTAGGTACATAGTATGATATCCATGGATATCCGTGACTCTAAAACAATGGTTTTGCTAGCCACATACAACACAACACAAATTAGATGTTCTGTGGTCTCGCTAAACACTCACATTAGCAAAAGCAATAGAGAAAATTGAAACATATTATGTTTGAATGGAAATAAACCAGCGAAAATATTTAAGACTTTTATTTCTCCTTTAATTATTTGATACACCTTCACAACTTGCACCTTCATATCAGACTCGCCATCTTGCACTCATCCACTCACTTCCTTCGCTTCCGGTCCTTCCTTTCATTCATCCTACCATACATCAATCTCACACTCCTTCGTTCAGAAACTTTTATAGCATAAACAATCCTACACATATTATAGGTACACTAAGCAATAAATGCTAAAAAACCATCTCTGTAGATACCTATTTACTAAAAGCGCGCTTTCAGTATTTGATGGTTTCAATATTTTTAGCTCTAATAATTATAAAGGTATCCCATTTTATAGGCCATGACCCTAGTATCATAATGTTGGTATTTAATTTAACTTAAACGAATAACAAATCTTGATTATCTGTTGGTCTATATTATTCTAATGCAATGCCATAACGCTATCTTGATGCCACGAACAGGCAATTAGGTATGAGGAACTAGCGATGGGCAACTCGACTCGACAAATGAGTAACTCGAGTAAACTCTTTGGCCGAGTAACTCGAGCAGTTTTAGTAGAAATTGTCTAATTTTTTTAGATTTAAAGCTGATTTACGAATACAAGTATAATGTTCTTACTATTTTATGATGTTTTTAAGAAAAGCTGTAGATTTACAGTTTTCTAAGCAGAATAGGCTAGTTGACAAAATTTGGAAATTAGTTTAAAACTATAGCTTAGCATCTATTTCACCCCAAAAATATATTATTCTAAGAAAAATAAGTCTTTTACATTAGTATTTTGAGTTTTTAGAAATGAACTTGAAATTGACCGCGAAAAAGGCCAAGACTGTCATGGCGTTTTGAATGACGTCACACCTCGCGAATCAGCCGTGTTTGTGTATGACAGTCAATTGTGTTTTTTAATAAATAATGGATTCCTCGTATTATAAATACTGTATAGTGCCCCAATGTAAAAGTACAACGATAAAAACGCCAAACAAATTATTCATATACGTTCCAAACAATAAACAAATACGTAGAAAGTGGTTAAATATGGCAAGGAGGCAAGATGCTCTTACTTTATCAACTGATTCCACAATTTATTTCTGTGAAGATCATTTTGATGTAAGTAATAAACACAACTTGATGTATCTATTTATAAATGTATAGTAAAAGAAATTAATTTTGCAAAATCTACCATAATATACCACACATAACCTATAAAATGTTATGACATGACTTGAGTAGGGTTTTATGATTTATTTGAGTTGACTGGTAACTGCTAATTAAATGAGACTTTGTTTGTTCTTCACATTATACTTAGACAGAAGTTTTAACATTGCGGAATTCCGATGAACAAAAGTCGGTGTTTATTGCAAAAAATTTGCCAAGCATAACGGCGTCAATTTTGGGCAAATTACTGCTGTTTGCTTTGTTAAATCCTGATTCCATAGCAAATTATATCTGTCTTTCAAGATTAAACTAAAAACGAACTGTATTAATTTAACGAGAATTGCTGAAAACTCCAAATAACCTGTTCATTTTATACGAAAATGACAGCTACAACGTAGTGTTTCGCGAGGTGTGACGTCACGCTTCCATGCGCTTCACTGATTGATGTTTAATGTCACGTGATTAAACGCCTCAATTTGTCGATTTTATTTTCCAAAAATATTATTAATCTTTTATTATTTTAATAGAAAAGCTGCATTTTTGTTTACTAATTATCATGGTTAATCATTAGAAACTCTAAGCCATTCGATTTATTCTTAGTGGAAACAAGCCTATTATACAGTTTTCTACAGCTTACAGTTTACTCGAGTTTTTACTCAAGTAAATGATTATTTTTGGTCGAGTTACTCGAGTTGTAAAAAGTATTACTCGGCCCATCGCTATGAGGAACATCGTTTGAGTGTTTTTGTGGTCATTACCAGAGACCCACGCTTCCATAGTATAAAAATGCACTAAAGATATGAATACTTACGTTAGCCATCTTTAATGTGTTTCATTATATTCGATAATTAATTAAATCGAAGCGTTGATTTTATTGTAAGATTTAATACATAATTGTTTCAGCTATAGGTAAGCTTTCCGATTATACCTACTTATCTAATTATGATCATATTATCTTACTTGACTATAATCGCTAATTAAAATCACTTATCGCAACTTATAGTAATAAAACAATAAGTATGTGTTGCCTATATTATGTTTTGTAAATCCTGTATTTTTTAAAACTTGAAATATAACCGAAAATATCTAATCTAACCTATGAAGGACTTTCACCAAGGATCTTTCATTCACCGTCATACGAGAATTCCTAAATAAATTTTCGGGAGGAAACGATCCCTCCGGTTCAAGTTATTTCTGGTCTGGTGCGGTAAGACATGTCAAGTGTCTCAAAACGACTTAGACGTACTGAAGAGGCAGAATGTTCGTCTCGCCTACGCCTTTACGTTCCATATTTGACTTGAATTTGTTTTTTTGGACCTCACATGAGCACACTGCCAAATGGTTACCGCTTTGATAAACAAAACTTGAACAAAACGTGCAGTGTTTGACACTAGCCTTGAAATTATCATGTACCTACTGAGTTGTTTTTTTGTTGCTATTAAGTAGCAGGCTGAACCAGTGTCTATAGGTGTAAATATCCGATTTTCGGTGACAATTTTACTAGGTACTACGAAGTCTATGTAAAACAAAATAGGTTAGGTTTGGCTATACTAAACACTTCCAGCCGAGCAGAGAATACCAGGTTCGATTCTCGGCTAGGACAGACATGTTTATGACGTCCCTCCCTGTTGTCACATGTAAGGACGGTTGACAATTATGCCATAAGAAAACAACGGTTTCCCTCCATATCAACATCTAAAGAAATATAGTTTCTAATCCTTTAAAACTTTATGGATTGTTTTCCCACTCTCTAATAACCATCACCAGCCCGCAAAAGGAAGTGTCGACAAGACTTAACGTTTGTGACTTAAGATGCTCATAATGTCACAATGCCTTGGTTATTCAAAGTAGGTTCGACGGAGCTTAACTAACAAATAAGTAAAGTACGTGCACTGAATACAAATCAACTGAGAGTGAGGTCATGATCGGAAACTATTCTATTACCTAGTGTTATTGGACATTTTGATGTATAGCTTTGCATTATTCCCTTATTTGTCTATGTTCGGATAGATTCGTATAGATATTTCGGATAAAACTTGTAATATTTTCACTTAGAAGTTCAATCCTTTAGGGACTCACCGTAGAGCATGTATCTCTATAAGTTATTGTTACCTGAAAGTTTTCCATAATGTCCCCAAAGGTTTGCATAGTGCCAACTGCACAGGGATTGAGTGGTAGTGGCAACCCCCTCATATTCTTTGGGAACCCTGAATCCAGCCATGGCATTCTTGGCCAAAGAGTTGACGACCCATCTCAATCTATTTACACTGAAGCAGCGTTGTGGAGTCAAAACCTCAGTTGCCATGAAAGATCCCATTTCTTCTAGAGAGGCCCTTAACGGATTTAACACTTGTACTCATAACACGTATTTTGATATATGTTATCACGTAACATTATCATTCCCACAAACTTCTATTAGGTAATAAAGCACAAAAAACGCTGGTTATAACTGTTATAAGGTCATAATTGCATCGTCGGTGTCTTTATGAATCATAGCCTACGGGAACCATAAAAAATAGATGGGCTCCTTCCCTGACGTTAGGAATGCGCGTTCCATCACGTCACATCACGACCTGAGGGAAGGCTGAGCCTTGAAACCAAGTTAACGCATAGATGTTACGGTTTTTTCACTTTTCTTACCTGGTTTTCAATGCATACCTGATTCGTACCTGGTTTAATTTAAATGACAACGAAACCTACATAATCTTTAGTGATAATAATAAGGTTTTCGATCGTGATAGTTGTCGAGTGATTTCATGTCCTCTTGTCTTTTTAACCGACTTCAAAAAAAGGAGGAGGTTCTCAATTCGACTGTATTTTTTTTATGTTTGTTACCTCAGAACTTTGGACTGGGTGAACCGATTTGGATGTTTCTTTTTTTAATTGAAAGCTGGTGCTTGTCGTGAAGTCCTACATAAATTTGAGCGAGATCTGACAATGTTATCCATGTCAAAAGTACAATGTACCTACTTCATTTGAAGTCGGTTATTTTTTTGTTAAAATGTTAGACTATTTTATTTCTTGTGCTGTTCCTACGACAATGGCTCAGAAGATAACAACGTGAAGATATAGCGCAGAATAGAATACTCAAAGAATAATAAGTAGAAACTCTGTAAATCGAGCTTCAAGAGAGACTAAAAAATCCTAAAAAATTCTAGTTAGAGCCTCCGGGGGCAATGACTAACGACTTACTAATAGTAAGGTACATGTACTTTACGTTCAAGTACCTAGATCAGGTAGTCTTTTTGTTCCTTCGTCAATTATTTACGTAAAACCGATAGTCCAGCAGAAAAAACTTGATTTTGCGACATTTAAATTATCTTTTAGTCTGTTCAACTCCATCATAAAATTAACGACTGCTTTAGCTACTTAAACAAGCATTAAAGAAATCTAGGTTATGCTGTCTACACATTTTTTTATTCTCAAATGCTGACCGAAGTAATAATAAGTCTATGGCTCGACACTACACTACCTCTTCATTTGGCGCGGTCGGCTAGTGTTTCTGTTTGCTAAATAAAATTTCAACCTAAAATTTTATTCTTAATCTTATCTGGCAACATATCAATAGATCTAATTACGGGTAAACGCACCCGAATTTATAATCCAATATTATCTATGTTACTTTTTTGTTTACATGCCGCCGCGATAGTTAATGAGGTTAATACGATTGCAAATACCATGGTAGTAAGACGTGTGTGTCTGAAAAATTTGCATGGTTTTAACTTTTAGGCTTCAAAAATGGAAATTAACAATGAAGTGTTTTTAAAATAAATTAATTGATAACACCAATACAAAACTGAATAGTGAAAAATACATATCAAATTTTTTATTGATACAAAAGTAAACACTGAAAAAATAAACAATTGCGAAAATAAGAAACCAAGTTAGTGATATGAAAGTGATTACTCAAGTGAAGAAATAAAAACAAAATGCCATCGATTCAATAACTGAACCAGTACAGTTTATAAACAAAGTATAAAAGATACAAAAGTGAATAGACTGTTATGTACGATGCCGTCAGCGTTGGACGTGGATCCCTTCAGCCAACCGGAGTGGAGTGACTCTAGTGACTCCACTGAACCAGGCCCACTCCCACAGCTGGGCTACTTCGTGCCAATGCGATGCAGATGTGACCGGCGTGAGTCGACTCAACATGTGTGTCGGAGAAACAGAAGGTTTGTATCGTAACGGAAATTTTAGGCAATTATCTTAGTACATAGTTACGAAAATTGTGGACCAAAAAAGTTGAGACATTTCTTAGGCAGACTTAGGATACCTGAGTGAATAAACTCAGGTCAATAAAGTCGACGGCGCCTAAATATGGAGGAAGTGTCCGACTTCAAAGGACCAAAAAGGCTCTAACGTAAAAAACACTGATGCTATTTCGAGGCCACTTACAGTAATTGAGATCGAAGAGTAATTTCATCAAATTTCCATCTCATTTCGGCTGATGTTGAAAATAGGTAAAACAGCAGATGAGATGAAATGAAAGCTTTGGAAAATATAATTAGTGGTGAAAATCATACCAAGTTCTCGTGCAGTGTATTCACCGAGGCTTATACGTATTTATGGTTATTTTAGTAGAAGTGTGACTAATTAGCAAATAGTTACTGATAATATGAAAAGTTACTTTAAACTTCCTTCAATTACTCGCTCTGTCACCCGCAATGGAAGAATCGTGTGAAGTCGATTTAGTTTTCAAGTCTTTGAGTTTTTTTAGTACGTGTGGGATAAGTAATTTCTTCAAGAAGTAAACTTTAATATTCCTATTTGCAATATTTTAAGGAAAACAGTAGATGGTATTAAATGATATGTAGTATGAAAAAATATGTAGTATGTACCTACCTACAACAGATGTTGAACATTTTAGCAAACATTTACGTACATTAAAATGTGATTTATGGATTAAGCAAAATTGTTGTTAAATTTCTATCCTTAATCTTTTTATAAAAAGACATTTTAAAAGCAGGTCAGATAGCCACAATCACCATTTTTCCTCATTATGAGTCGCAAATTTTCTGTATTCTCTATAGACTGTCTTACCGCAATACAGCTGAAAATTAGAGCTAACCGCAATGTCCTACTTTATGTTTTAACTTCATTTTAGCAGCTAGCTTTCAATCCATTAGCACTTACAGCCTAGAGCCCCTATAGGGCTCTCTTCGTAATTAAAGGGGGCTAGAGCTTATTCTGTAACTCTTAGGTTCGGATATCAATCCGATCCGGACCCAGATCTATTCTATTTGTTAAGAACATTTTGTAAATGTGTCATTGACATAAAAAATAATGAGGAAACTTCGCATGCAGACAAGAACAGTCTTTTAAATATCCAATTTGTTGGAGCACTTGAATCACTTCCAATACTTTGGTTTGTCCCAGCTGTTATTATTAGAAACGCAAAAGCGTTTTCTGATGGATGATTTTCTAAGGATGAAAACATCCTTTAAACAGATGGGTGAACGTCGCTTCTAGTTCTGCAAGGCTATTCTGTTTTGTAACTCGACAGCGGAATCCGCGATAAGTTTAAAAATTGAAGTTAGAGTTCGAGAGTCACTTCACTTCGCAAGTGCTTATTTGTCATATTTTTAGTCGTTTGACGTTCGAGTACGAGACTCACTTCACTTCGCAAGTGCGTAATAGATGATTAGAGAATGACATATCAAGATCTCGGACTCGAACTTCAATTTTGACACTTATCGTGGATTTCGCTGTCGAGTTACAAAACAGAATAGCCTTGCTGATCTTAGACCATCATGTTGGATACTTGGAATACACTTTAATCCTTCTCATTTATAACAAGAGAGTCTAACTCTTAGCCGAAGGTTTATTCGAACCATTTATCTTCCTTCTGCAGCTTCTCTTTCTCTAATCAGTTATCAGGATACGAAGTTTCAAAGTAAATTAGATAAGTAACAATAGTAAGATAAGTAAATATTTGCGACTACGTTTTAATACGCCATTTGATCCCATAGCTTAGTTAAGAGTGAACCTGCCTATCGATGTGTCCCGTGTTTTAATTTGTGGCTGGAACAAATTTTTATGAGACAGAAAAATGTTTGTTTTGTTTGTTTGGGAATCTGGTAAGTCCAGTGTAGCCCTCATAAAGTGAGATCTATAAACTGTACTTAAACTTTGAATTTTCTCAGACAACAGTCTTTAATACCTACTGAAAAAATTGTAAATAAATAATATGAAAAAATTATAAAACCATATAAAACAGCTAATGCTAAAGTTAATTGAGGAACATTACTTCTATCCGGATAATTTTAAGTCTTCAAGTACGCCCTTAAAGACCTCACCCTGCGTGTGAAAGCGCTACTAAAGTCTCCATGTTTGTCTCCAGAGAATCTCCCCGTTCCCGTCGCTCCGTGTCACAATGCTCGTGCAACAGCATCTCCCGGCGGTCCTCGGCCGCCGCCTCCCCCATGCCGTTGCCGCCCCTCAACAACACCATGGAGATGTATGTCGAGCCTGTCGTCGAAGATGTGAGTACTTTGCACTCTTAACTGACGAAATAGATGGACCAAATGGGAAGAGTATTGCTAAGTTAGTAAAGTTCCCCCGATTTTTATGTGAATTTTCAAAATTTAAAATAAAGGTCAAAATCTTGAACACGGTGACACCTTTACCGAGGTAATTTTTTGACATTTGGTGGGTCCACCCTCAAACTATCTACCCTCTACGGTTGATCCACTACTTACTGGACACCTGTATAAATACGGTTTAAATCGATACATCTCAGAAGAACAAAACGTTCTTAACTCTAAATAAATAATATCTACTGAAGTCGTTGATCATGTGAAGTTTGTGTCTAATCTAATTATAATTTACGGTCACGATAACAAAACCAAGTCATTACGATTGACGGATGTAAGATCATTACAAGAATAAGGCCTAGAGCAAACACAGAAATGGCTTTAATGCACGTAGAAAACGTTTTTTATTGGCGTGATGATCTCTCTCTCTCATTATCTGTTTTTAAAGGATGTTTCATAAAAGTAATCAAAAATGGAATCAACAGGAATGAGGTCACAGCTTCGGAATTCATCGTCATTCGATTCTTTTAACAATGCAGTCGAAACCAAGGCTCAGAGGATTTAAAATTTACCTTCATTATAGATCTAGCATCCATTCCTACAACCATTAACATTCTGTCGACGGTCTATTACGAGTAAAACACACTGTGGAATTGCCTCCGTAAACAGTATTAAAAGTCCAAATTCGTAGCTACTGGATTTATTGTTACTTCAAATCCCAAACGAGTAATAACATTTGATTTATTGTTAACTTCGGTTCATTGCACTGTTAGTTTTTGAGTTTTTATTCCTGCAAAAAACTTTACAATAAGAACTTATAAGATATTATATTCTGTAGATAAATTTTAAGATAAAAAAGATATTGAATAAATCAGAAAGTTTTTTCTATAATATCTCGAATCAATAACTTTAGTATTTATTTTATGACAAGGAGTTCGTTAGGATGGCGCAAAAGTCATCACCCGATGTTCTTTGACTGTAATTTTTTTAATAAAGAAAAATTTCAGCTTTGCTGACTGTGTTTATTCAATGTCTTATTTTTTTTCATTGAGTAAAAAAATTATATCACCCAAATGGCCACCGCCAGAATCGATGACCATAAGGACCTGATTTATGGCATTTTCCATCACTCTAGCCAGAAGTTCCGGCGAGAGGTCCCCGCATTTATGACGGATATTCTCTTTGAGACCTTCAAGGGTCTGAGGCTTGTTGACATAGACTCATATCTTCAAGAAACCCCACCAAGAACCCAAAAGAAGTCTAGAACGGTTGAAATCGGGCGATTTTTCCAACTAGTGCAATTCACCAAAACGAGAGATTATTATGATTAAGCCGCGTTCTTGAGGAGTAAAGCGATTTATGTCTTATTGACGTGTATTTTGAATCTCTACTTCACAAATCTCACAGCAGAACTAACATTTACCGCCGTTTGCAAAAATTATAGCATCTTCCGATAGGGTGATAACTTTTGCGCCACCCTATATCATTATTTTTGTTTTATTGTTGGAAACAAAAGTTACTAAGATGGGTTTTTATGTTTATAACCAACCAAAAAGAAAATGGGCTATAGCATGGCATGGGGTCGCCTTCTTAAACTAATTTTTCTTTGTCAATTGAGGTCAAGTTAGAAAGTAGGGTCAGGGTCTAAAAGCTCCTAAATATATTACTACTAACACTAGTCTTTTATAAATTAACTGCAGTACATTACTTACTAAATTCATCATACATCAAACTGTTCGAGGTTGTATTTTTCGAGCACTCTTCTCATGGACTTGGCTATTTGCTCGGGTCGGCTGTAGAAAAACTTGTGTTGAGTGCTCCCGTCTTCGTTGTATATATCGTGGTCTACTAATCCATTTGGCGAAATGAAGAGAATTCTGAAATTTAATTGGATGAAAGTGAAATAAGGAAAGATGGTTTAATGGCTTAAGGCGATCTCAATATTAGCCAATTTATTGTGGTAAAAAATCTAGACTAACATTAAATAAACAAAATTTACATTTACACTTTTGATTGTCTTTTATCAGTCAACTCAACTTTAATTATTTCCAGTTTAAAGTTAATTATTAAAAACCTTATTCGTACTATTAATGGAATAAATAAAAAAAATTGTGTTCATCATTATCTGTACAACCTACTGATTTTAGAACATGTTATTGCTTGCAAGGTGCTTAGGTTGTATCAAACATTTTGCCATCTTTTCATACAAAGAAAATAAATACTTACCGTGGTATATAAGTTCCATCAGGTGCAAAAATATTACTTTTGGGTTCTTCATCATCGACCAAGTTCACCATCACGAAATGTTTACTCAATGTTTGAATCTCTGAAGAACTCGCAAACTTAGGTTTCAAGTTCTTACAAGCAGAACACCAGGATTTGTGAATTATGACCATCACGGGTTTTTTATGATGATTAGCAATTTGCAAGCCAGATTCTAGAGATCCAGCCCAGATATAGTTGTTCCCAAAACCATTATCCTTGGCACCAAGCGAGGTGCAATAGGTCTTGTTAAATACGTATGCGAAACAAGCCTTTGCAAAGTTTCCTGCTACCATGGTGCCAATATTAATTTCTTACAGAAGACTTTTTGAAGCCCAATGGCTATAAAACTTGGTCGATTCATTTTATAAAATCACTCACCATAATTTTACCATCTTTGATGGATGTAGTTTGAATTTGACGGTCTTGTCATAATAGTCAAGTCGGCTCGGGAATTGTGGTGCCATCTCGTAACGGTAACTTGAACGTAGTGTGGCTTCAAAGAGCTCTCCGCAAAGTAACACCTCTTTGATTGTGTTCACTTTGCGTGCATTAGCGTGCATATAGCGCTGTTGTCTGTGCTGTGGCGTAGCGAATGAGTTGTAATAATTTGTCGGAAGATGGCGCTAGTCGCTAGGCTATTTCGTAGGATTGGTGCTTGTTTTTACGCGACTGCTTAAAACTATTTGATACCATTGGTTATACCTTAAAAAAAATTCACAAATTCTTCAGATGTAAGGTTTTTTAATATACCCTATTTTTCAGTTAGGTGTATGCATATCTAGTTTTTCTCCGGTTTCATAAATATACATACCTGCCCTAAAGGTAATATTAATAAGCTTCTTTATATGAATTTTCATTTTACTTTACCTGCCTCTTCACTTTATTTCACTATAATAAGATTTTTTTCACTTTTCCAAACTTCTTTGGTTTCGAATTTTGATGCAGATGTTTTCTACTCGTTGCGGGTATTTTATTGTATAGTTTATTCAATACTTTGTCCTGCCAACTGCCCACTAATGACCAGAAAAATGATGTAATCAAAAGTTTCCAATTTGTTCTTCATTTAATCCAAAACAGCATGTGAGCATACAAATAAACATAGGCTGAGTAAACAAAATTCTGTGACAAAGATAAATGACAAACTTTTTAAAGTTGTTGAAGCATATCGGCTCGTACCAGTGCGTGAGCGAATGTTCATCTCTCGTTTTCAAATAGATACCAATGTCGATACGTTATGCTCCACGTAGCCTATTGGAAAAAGCAGATAAAGTATGATAATTAATTTGTAACGTGCATGATTGTCCTCCATTAACAGCATCTCACATTGTAACCACTCCGCTAGTTGTCCACACGCATTCCAAATGTTCCGTTAAACTCTAGGACTACGAGGTGCTAAAGATCTAAATATTTGCCCAAAAATATTATCTGTTAGAAACCTCGTTCTTTACAAAAAATAAAATAACATTTCAGTAGCTTATTTTTTTATTTAAAAATAAGTTCTACTTACAATCACGACTTAATTCGCGTGTGAAATTCCTCCCTAATCTGTGCTGTTAAAATTCCCGCGCTTTCGAGTGAAACTTTTTAATTGTGAATATGATCAAGGTTTAAGCTGGTGTACGGTTCGTGTAACTATGTATACAAATAAGGGTCGTAACAGAAGTTTATACGGGACTGTAAGGTCCATGGCGCCTTCGAGGGCGTCTCTCATGCCGTCAGGAGTGACAGTTGAAGACTTGATGTTTACTCCGCCGTATTTCTATCACATCCCGCCTCCACCACAGCCTCTCAATACTTTTCCTGGAAGAAAAAAACGAAAGCGGGTGAGTAATTTTAAATTATTGTTTATTTTCTAAATAATTGACATTAGTATTTTAGAATTGTTTGCTATTGTATTTAATAAGTTGCTATGCTGTAGAAATTACGCCCCCCATGTGATGATGTAATATGTTAGTTCTGATAATAGCTACAAATGGACGAAGATCAAAATAAAGGACTTACATTTATTTTTGTGAATTAGTAGCAGGTCTCACTCTGTATTTTTCGATAAAAAGAGACATGAGATTGTATGAAACATAAAATGAAGTTGAGAACACGAACACATCAAAAAGAAATTTCTTAGTGTTCATGTTCCTATAATGTGTACTTTATAAGCTAAATAGCATTTTTATAGTAATTTCCTTCCTTCTCAACTTTACTCCACGCGATGTTTTTATTAGCTGTCAAATTGCTGTCACCAGGTGTCACTAGAACAAATTAAGAAAAAAAGAAGGAGTCTGCTGATAACTGATTTTATTGCAATACAAAAAAACAGACTGCTACTACTCGTAATCTGCTAATAATAATATGTCCGTGCTACTTATAATGTGTTTATTATTATATATAATTTAATTATAATTTTGAGGCTTGTAAGACTCTTTTATCTTTATAGCCAAGTTTAGCTTACAAGCGTAGTACAAGAATGCTTTTTTATTATTTAGTAACCTTATTTTAATGTTGCAATTCAATTAAATATTTTTCGAATTTAAGTATGTTATTCTAGCTTATTGGGCACATCATGTTTCTTCTTGATTATGATAATAATTTTTTTCATAGTTACAGACATCATAAGTTGTGTTGTTTTGAATTAGGGTTCGAAAATAGGTATACACAAATTAAAATTGTTATGTGTATTTTCCCAAATATTACACATTTTTAAGCCCAAAATAGCCCGAAAGTCGATAAATTAGGTAAGCCATAACAAAAACAAAAAACCTGACTGTTAATCCTTTTTTGGTGTATTTATATAATACCTATGTGAATTGTTCAGTATTAATTTTAACAACAATCTAAGCTACTTGGCTTGTTTTTTCTTTTTAGTTTATATTGCGCAGTCGGGTCTTTTGTTTTTATTTATTTTTATTTTACACTTTTTAGTTAGGATTTATTGACTTCTTTATAAGACGAAAAAATTCACAATGTTGTCATTTCATTAAAGGTTTAATAACTTTACATCCTTTCATCCTTCAAGGCATTACTGTCTCAATTTTAAAAATGCACCTACAATTACACAGCCATGACAAAGGCAAGATGAATCATTTAACAACGCCCCCCGAGATGTATCAAATACATCATAATTTCTCACTTTACGCATGACAAGCGAGTTTCCAATAGATTTTTCCGTTAAAGAATGCAATTTTCATATTGAAATGCGGATGAAGTAGAAGACGTTATGTTAATTTAAATTTATTTATGCTACTGATCTTTCCTCAAGTGTAGTAAAACCTGCCACTCAAAATGAAGAAGAATCATAATGCTGAAATGGTATTATTCATCAAAAACCTCAACTATAGTTAATAGTGTCAGGCGTTACTTTGCGGAAATCCATTGTTATTAAGTTAGTATTCGTCTACTTTGCAACAATCCGCGGTTAACATGTATGACGGTAAGGTACAGTCGCCAAATTCCGTCCCCGAGCTTAATTTCGTCCCCATCGGTATATCTTTTTCTAAATATCGTCATTTAGTTCTAATAGGTCAAATCTAAAGTTAATTATGTCAGTCTGCCATTGTAAAAGTGTGACGGTGAAACGTAGCTCCTGGTGCAAGATATTAAAAAAAAGAAAAAACTGTCTAAGGTGAGTTTTTAATTAAAATATTATGAGTAATGATTAAATACGGATGTATTTGATATATTGTAATGAAATATTTGATAAAATGTGTTGTTATTTCTTAGATTTAAATGGATTGCAATTTTATTTAGATTATGACATTTACTTTTGGTTTAATGGATGACATCTACAAACTTAACAAATTCTTAATATCGTCCCCTCATATGAGCGTAATATCGCCCCCGAGACGATATTTAGGTCACTTCATCTGTCAATAGGCGTACTTTTTTTACTGTTTTTAATTCTTATTTTTAGATGCATAGAAAGCTATGGGATCCTGAAGCAATGAAAAAAGCCGTTGAAGCTGTCCGAACTAAAGAAATTGGGTATAAAAAGGCAGATAAGTTATTTAATATGCCAAGAGCTAGTTTAAAAGATTATGTCAAAAAGTCTGATAAATCTATAGAAGATATAGTTTCTGGAAAAATGGGAAGAAAACCGATTTTGCCAGTTAAATTAGAAGAGCAGTTGGTAAACTATTGCTTACAAATGGAAAATTATTACTATGGTGTCACCGCTTCGGACTTTTAAGTCCGTTTTAACGTATGGCTTTTCAATTGTCTATAAGAAATAACACTATACATCCATTTTCACACACTAAAAAGAAAACAGGTAAAAATGGATGAAGTTATTTATGGCTCGCCATCCTAATTTGTCGTTTCGTCAACCACAATCATTATCAGTGCCCGCGTGCAAGGTTTTACTGCTGAAAATGTTAAATCAAATGTTAAGTCAAAAATGAAAATGTTAAAGAAAAAAGAACAAAAAGATGAAAGAAGAGCAGGAAAAAGGGGTTAGAAATTTAAAGAAAATTATGACAGGAAGAAACAAAAATAAAACCAATAAGCGATGACGTAAGAATCTATCTTCTGACGAGGACACGTCTGATAAAGCCTCTCCAATTTTAGTTTCTACTGACGATGAAGATAGTGACGACGATGACGCTGAATGCCCAGTATGTCAGAAAAGGTTTTCTCAAGATACAAATGGAGAGAAATTCATAAAATGCACAAAATGTTTTCAATGGATGCATGAGAATTGTGTTGAAAATTTTATTTGTGCAATCTGTTTTGAGAATTTAATTACTTAAAGTAAACCAATGATTAATAAAAGTCTGATTATTTAATATAATTATGATTATTAATAATTACTTGTAAAGATAAAATTTAAGTTTACGTACTGGTTATTGTGATCTCAATATCGTCCCCAGGACGAAATTACGCTTCGATAAAAATAATCTCAGAATTTCTAGTTTTTTGTTAAAGTTATTTTTGTAGAAAAAGTAACAGAGTTAAAAAGTTTCTGACTGTTCAAAATAGTAAAGAAATGTTTCAACTTAAATCTGATGTTTTATTTATAACTTCAGTTGGTATATTATTTAAAAAAAATGTTTTTTACAAAAAGGGGACGTTATTTGGCGACTGTACCTTATATACTTTAAGACATGACGGCACTTCCCTCCTTCCTACAACGGAAACATGCACTTCACTAACCTCAACTATAGAATATCATCATCAATCCACATCGATTGTGATTCGATTGTGACTGCTGATAGAGCCCAAATCTTCTAAGAATCACTTTAATTTAGGTCAAAGACTTTCGGGACACAAATCTTGCTCTTTGCTTTGGCAAATCAGAAATGCGTCACCGGTCACAAAAGATCGCAGAACATATAAGACCGGTTATTTCTTTAGAAGATATTTGGGCATATTTTCTGTGCTCTACAACTAGCTTTAAGGATTTTTAATATCAGATGCAGCAAGAGAGCCCATGTAATGAAGGTGTTTTTGCATGCGATAATGTTTAGATTTATATTTGCTTTTGAGGAAATTTTAAGAAATACGCTGCCTTCTAGTGTCTTACTTCTTTGTTTACTTGGTCTCTCTCTTGGTTTTCAAAGTAGTGTGTTATCTTGGAACATTTTAGCTTTACGACAAAGTCACTCTATGACAAAGTTGAAGAGTTTATGGAGAACTTGCGAACACAAGTTTCTTTACGATGTTATTAGTCTGTTCCGACTGTTCTTTTATGCTGCATACACAATCAAGTATACTTTATACTTGACAAGTAGTCAAGTTTGCAGTGGACTAGACGCGGCATCCAGTAAACTTAACGATGTATCGCCACGGTATGGCTATCTGGTCATATAGCTATCTCATGTAAACTGGATGCCGCATTAAGTCAAACTGCAAACTTGATAAGTACTCTTGATCGTGTATGGCCAGCTTTAAAGAATAATAATATCGATGATAGATACTGTTAATCTATTCAATGCCTCTTAAAACTACAATTTTTAAAACTGCTCATATCACTAATCGTGCTTTCACTAGATCCTAATTTTTATAACTATTTATGTAATGAAGTATAATTGGTCTGATTTCCTATAATAACAATGTGACAAGACAGATACTATATAAGTAAAGTAGAATATACCCATACTGAAGGTAAAAATTTCTTATGATATATTAATTGCCATCTAAAATTCCTGTTGACCATTTTCCGTTTCATTAAAATGACAACGAAGCCTCGTGCACTCCAATATCATAACACAATAATGTACAAAATGAGGTATACTTTGAATTAACATTACAAAATACAATCAAATATAAAATAAATTCTTAGCACAACACATCAGTCACTCCTCAACATGTTAAAAATTTGATCTGGTTTCGGACTTATCTGAGTCCCTCCATCGTTTCTATGGTCTCTTGTTCTGTTCTGAATATTTTCTGATCTTTTACCTCGAAACGTGAGAGAAGGTAGTGTAAACAAGCCATAGGAATATGCAAAACCCGATGCCATCGATACTACGATGAAAAGAATCCTCAGTTGCTCTTTCCTGTCCATTTCAGCTACCTTCTATTGTTAGATCCATAACAGGAGCTCCTCAATTCTGAAGATCCTTTACTTTGTTACAAAATCGAGTTAATATTTGAATCTAACATATTTTACTTGAAATTCCGTGTATCCCTCTCGTCCTTCAAATTTGACGTTGGATCGTAGATAATTAAATTCAGTTTTGCAGAATGAAAAACAGATGCTTCTAAACTGTCAGTCTGTCATAGATTCCGCTATTGATTTATCTTTGCGTTGTATAGTAGTGATAGGCGGCAACTACAGTAATCGAAATAATTAAAGCCTTAACTATTGGTTCCATTATACCATGGGATTATACGAAAAGAAATAAAGTCAATCCGATTGATCAATTTGATAAAATTTCTGTAAAACTAGGAAGCCATGACCATATACTAAATCATACTAGATCACTACAGACTGAAAATTTTGCATAACGTAACATTAAATTACATTTAATTACTAGCGTATTCCATTTTCATATCGGTTTACCTATATTACATTATATAAAAATGAATCGCTATTTCCCTTGGGCACGGCATCGCGCGTTAATGGCTGGACGGATTTTGCTTATTCTTTTTTTGTTTTATAAAACTTCTTATTGTCAGGAGAAGGTTTTTATTATTGAAAAAAATAATAAAGTTGAAAACATCGGTTGAAAATTAGAAAATTTAAGAAAACTAACGACCGTGTTAACTTTTCTAATGTAACCGTAGCAACGTAATGTTTAAGTACTCTGTGATTAGCAACAACTTTTTATTTTAGAACTGTCAGTCGAGAGGGAGGGAGAGGGAGAGAGAGGGAGAAGAGGGAGTTGTTAGGTGGTACGGAGTTCGCCGGATCAGCTAGTATTTAATTAAATACACTTGCAGTGGTAATATTACAAAAAAAATTAAGAAAATTTAAAGCTCAGTAACCAGTCATCTATACAGATTTGCTCCAGAGCATTTACATGTAGGCACAGAAGAAATAATAGTACATAATAGTAGAAATAATATTAGGTAATATTGTAATTGTTACTTTTAATTTTTCATTTATTGAGTTTATTTATCCAATTTTTTTACTTTTTCTTATTATCGCTTGGACACGGCTGCAGCGCCGGCGGAGCTTCGATACTACATTTCTTCACACAATCATCAGGAGAGTGAGTCCTCTTAATAACGGCTGAATATTTATCTGGACTGAAATAACCAAATGAGTAAAAGAACGCCATAGACACTCCCCAGATCAAGGCATTCAGCTTTAGGAGATCATAAGTATTTCTCTGCTCATCATAATATCCTTTTACTGCTGTCAGACGGTCGTGGATCCAATTTTGTATGTGTTTTCTTCCACTTAAGTACCAAAGGCGTGTTGGTTTTAGTCCTTTATCCATGTTTAGAATTGTAAATAAGCATTTACAATTAGACCAGTTAGATTTTATGTATAAGTTGGTACAATTTGGAGTTGGACTATTTGGAATTTTATGGACTTGAGCTATTTGGATCTGAAAGTAACAAAAATTTACGAAATCACTAAACATAAAACTTACAACTTTGTTATAAACATTTTCCTATTTCATTCTTTCCAAATTCCTTCTACTCACCTTTGTGTTAATTCCATAATCTTAAACTGTAAAGGTCATCTTCATTTGATATACATCGTGAGTGCTATTCACCCGCAGATCTTGGTATCAATCTCATGTGATATCACACCATCATACCATCACGGATGGCGGCATCTTGCATGGTTCTCGATAACCGTGGCCACGCATGAAAAGACTGCTGATGTCGCGATAATGAATATCAGTTCCTTGTTTGTTCATATCATTCTGGCTGGATTGTTGTAACTGTAGAAAACTGGAAATATTGATGGATTTGTTCGTTTACATTTTGCTGTTTGGTTTTGACAGTTCTGTGGATATGTCATTGATTTTTTTTATTGGACAATTTTAACTAAAGTCAGTCAACTTTTTTTTTATTGTGACGTTCTATTTTGGCGTCAAATTGATCTACTGTTGATTGATAAAAGCAAAGAACACAATTAATATTATTAACCAAACATCAAAGCCTATCGATACAAAATGAGTAAAATCTGATCTACTGTATTATTTGAACGATATTTATATCAGATTACAGATATAACAGTATTAAAAACTATCCAAATATTCTAATTATTTTAGAAAATATTTGGATGATTACATTTTATTCCTAAATTACAAGTTTATTCATACGTGAATGAGCATGAATAATTCGACCCACCAGTACGGTACAGCGGTACAGGTCACCGAAAAATTCCTTTTAAATGATGCATACGCTCCAAACGAGATACACGGTGTTATATTTCAATGATTTCATCATTTATCCCCTCGCCAATGTTCGCCGCGAGTCGAATGACCACTGCCTAGCTACTCTAGCTAGATGTGCTTTACACGTTGTATTTATAAAAGTGGTATCCTACAAAAAATGCCAATTACATAGCAGCGCAAGCCAGGTAAGATCCTAGGTTGCGTGTGTGTGCGTGCCATCCTCTGCGTGCATGTAGTAGTGTGTATCTACTAGGTCCATGTGCTCGTGTACGTTCGTCCCTGCGCAGGATTGTCCTGAGCAGAGGTTAACTCCCGCGGCCTTCACCAGGGATGCATTGGGACCGGTTTATTTCTCGATTTATTGAATTATTTTTCTTCGATTCGCTTCTCTGGTCGATCGTCGATTTCGGATCTAAGCTTAGTTTAATAACAATTGTAAACTTTAATTTAATTTGCTACGATTGACATATTACCCTATCAGTACACGTAAACCACCAGATCCTAGCCATAGACGTCAAGAAACATCAGATAAGTCATTGAAATTAGATGAAAACGACACCAGTAAAAACTTTGTAGATGTTTTGGTATAGTGAATGACCTGTGCGTAGTGTTGACCGGAGCGCTTATGTTTTTCAACTATTAACTTAACTTTCAAGCTCCGAGCCTCCGAGTCCGTGTCGTGCCTTCTTGTAGTGGGAGAGCAAAACCTGTAGATACTGTTCGCCCACTTCGGGACGGAGTACCTGCTCAGAACGTTGTCCCTTTCACTCGCGGCGCGGTCGTGCCTCCGCGAGAATCTCCATTTCATCGCACCACTCTGGTATGCAAAGATTGATAGCTTATATGACCATTTGGTTTTGAAAGTGCCCAGAAATCACGCACGGTTAACTTTTCGCCGCCTGGCGTCCTTAGGATCGGCCAGACGTTGTTCTGTACAAAACGCGGAACGCAGAATCTGTTTCGCTCGTACGAGAATCTTTTGTGGTTCATATCATTATGATATTACCGAGGTTTATCGGTTTAAGGTGCGGTGGTTTGACTAGTTTTAAGTAAGTCAGTGAAGCTTTACCCCGGTGGTCAAGCGCCAGTGCTGTGGTTGTGAGTTTTATTGTGTCTAGTTGTTTTGTTGGTGACTGAAGTTTGTGCCGGTGACATAAGACTTTTGGAAGTTCCGGTGTGGACCATTCCGTGGTGGAAATAATCTCCGACGTTGTGAGTGGATGATGATCTGGCAGAATGGATCCAATGGGCTCAGACAACGGATTAGTGGTGAATAATTTGAACCACGTCCGGAGTGACTCTCAGGTAAGTTCGCTTCGTAGGTATCGGAGAAAACACGTTTACTGCATGCCTCACTATGAATAAGTGCAATGACTTCCCGATTATTTGGTCTATTTTACGTCACTATTATGAGACATGAGCTTTATTGGCTGTATTACTTATTCGTTTTACGTTAGCAATGATTACTTTGTGTACATTGTCTTTTACTACGACAATTGCACAATGTAATCTATTTGAAATGGAATGTTTATATAGTTGGTAAGCGCCTTGAACTCATATTACAAAATATGCACATGAATGCAGTACGCTGAAGTATCCTATTACTTATGCATATGGCTAGGAGAGGAGATGTTGAGGAGATACAGATAGGTAGTATGTGGGTTTAAGCTTTTTTCTAGTAAACAACCACGTATCCACTATCGTAACTTACGCCAAGTAAACTTCCTTTGTTTGCCTTAACTTATTGATAACTTGATAAGATTGCACAGATCAAATACATGAATTTGGAGATCGTTGATCGTTCGTTAACATTTTGTACCTGAACTACACATTAACAAAAACAACCTCAAAATAAAACAGGTGCAGAACCAATGTTGTCGTAAAACAAAGTGACATGAAATGATTCAGAATAGACAAAATTAAAACAATAGAGTTAGGAAACTTGGATGGATATCCTAGATCGTAGTGACTCTGCCTGCGAAGCGAGGAGTCCCGGGTTCGATTCAAGGCTGGAACGGACACTTTATGTGACAGCTATATGACATAGATGTTTGTTTTCGGGTCGTGTCCTGAGTTCTTGTGATGTTGTTCATACCACCCATACAGGGAATCTTCGTACTTACGGAGTATTAGCATGTGAGACTTTATAGTTTATGTGTTTGTCTTAAAAGTTTTTTATAATCGTCATAATTATAGCCTTTAAAGGTATTAAAAAACTTTCTCACGTTAACAATAGAGTTAATGACAGCTAAAAATAACAAGGTTACCCTAGTGGGTAACGATTCGAGTTTGTACTCGCTTAGATTTAGTTGAGATTGTCCAAGATTATTAAATTCATTAAAGAGACCAATTAACCAGACGTTACCGTGCGTGACCATCGCTTTACTTGCTTTAGTGCCTAGTTCCATATTATCTTGCTTGTAATTTAGATGTTAGACATTAATCAAAATAATATCTGTGTATAATCTATGTTTCTATTAACGATATTATTACTCCTAAAATACTGATGAAAATATTTGCATAGATGAGATGGATGTAGTTATGCTAGGATCAAAATTTTGACGCTATTGTCAGATCAGATGTATTTTATAAGTACTGATAGACCAGGGTAGAAGCCTTTAAAAATAATGAAAAGTGAAAAAAAATTATAATAGAATGAAACCTATTGCAAAAGGAAGAGAATATAACAAAAAATAAAGGAAAAATAATTTACGGGCGATCTGAGGTCGGGAAGTGGGGGGGAGGGGGGGTTTAAGGGTAAAAAACGGTTTATCTCAATTTCCAGCAAAACTATAAGTCCTATGGAAAAAAGTTAAATGGCAAAGTTATAGGTAATAAAAAGGTCTACAATTTTTGTATTTACACTTTTTTCACATAACCTCAAAATTTATGTGAAAAATTCAAAAAACCAAGTTTTTGGTTTTTTATTTTTATCTTTTACAAATTTTTTTTTTTTTAACGAAATTTTGTGAAAACTTACCTTTCTATGTCCCAAACATACTGTAATTTTTTTGATTTAAAATATTTATTTTTTCACCTTATTTTGACTTAATATCGAAAAATCACCCTAATTTTCAATCGAAAATTCACCTATCAAAATATCCGCTTTTTTAAAAAAATCTGTGAGCTTTTTATTTGCTAAAATCTCTACTTTCTGATGGTATAAAAAAGATATACACTACTATGGTAAATTTTCTCAGAAAATGCAATGAAACGACAACTATTTTTGCATGTTTCTTGCAATCTTTATGGATTTGTAATTTTTTTGCTTATTAATTTATTAATTTAACATGGATTTTGACGTTTTTCGATTAATTAAAGTGTAAATTTTAATAAATGGCTCAAAATTGTACATAAATATTAAAAATATATATTTAAAAACTCGAACTCGAATAATTTTTGTGAAAATAGTTGTCGTTTCATTGCATTTTCTGAGAAAATTTAACATGGCAGTGTATATTTTTTTATATACCATCAGAAAGTAGAGATTTTAGCAAATAAAAAGCTCACAGATTTTTTTAAAAAAGCGGATATTTTGACAGGTGAATTTTCGATTGAAAATTAGGGTGATTTTTCGATATTAAGTCAAAATAAGGTGAAAAAATAAATATTTTAAATCAAAAAAATTACAGTATGTTTGGGACATAGAAAGGTAAGTTTTCACAAAATTTCGTTAAAAAAAAAAATTTTTTTTAAAAGATAAAAATAAAAAACCAAAAACTTGGTTTTTTGAATTTTTCACATAAATTTTGAGGTTATGTAAAAAAAGTGTAAATACAAAAATTGTAGACCTTTTTATTACCTATAACTTTGCCATTTAACTTTTTTCCATAGGACTTATAGTTTTGCTGGAAATTGAGATAAACCGTTTTTTACCCTTAAACCCCCCCTCCCCCCCACTTCCCGACCTCAGATCGCCCGTAAATTATTTTTCCTTTATTTTTTGTTATATTCTCTTCCTTTTGCAATAGGTTTCATCCTATTATAATTTTTTTTGTTTTCAAAAATTATCGACCCTGGACTATGAAGCGTCAAAATCAAGATAAGTTTCGCATGTAAAAAAGCCTAACCTATTAAAAGGATTAAAAGTTTGAAAATTAATTAAACTAAACTAAAATTTAAAAGATTCTAAACTAAATCATCGCCAAAATCAATTGCATTTTATCACTTGTTTACCTTTGCTTTTGATGAAAAAAAGTGACACTGGGAAAAGTTTATTAGTAAGACCGTAGAAGAAATAATAGTACATATTATGTAATTAAGACGAGATGATCAGTTATGAAAACTTCATTGAATTCTGTTATTCATGGATTTGTAGAAAATTGTAGCTTTCTTTCTTTGTAATTGTAGCTTTTCTCTATACGTATTTCTCGTGCATTATCTTATTCATGGTTTATCAAGGGTCGTCTGACAATTTAAATTTAGTTTTTGTTTGTGCTGCAGACCGTACCTACACTTTGTCTTATGTTACAAACCGCGCGCTCTGCCATACGTCATTGTCACTTTTGACAGTTCCTCCTTTTTCAAATTAGGTAAGTAGTTAAGTACTAATGGTTAAACGAATGTCTTTTAGCATATCCCCGTATTTTTACACGCTTTATCTATACTAATATTATAAAGAGGGAAGATTTGATTGTTTGTTTGCATTGAATAGGCGCCGAAACTACCAAACCGATTTGAAAACTTCTTTCACTGTTGGGAAGATACACTATCCCCGGGTGACATAGGCTATATTATATATATTTTTTTACTATATTTCCCGAAGCGAAGCGAGGACGATTTCCTAGTATTCTAATAAAATAAGTAGGTACATACAGGTTAGTGGATAGTGTTGTAGATGGAGTGTTAATGAGGTAGTTATGCTCGGTATTTCTCTACGTGATCGAATCCGCTATGATGAAATCCCTAGACGATCTAAGATTACCGACATAGCTTGCAGAAACCGGCCGAGAGCAAATGCCGTTCTACATAATCCAAAAACTGATAAATGAACGTGTCGGTGAAAAAGGTTTTAGTTTTGACTTGAGTGAGGATAATGTCGGTGGGAGAAGTTTAGAAAATTAGAACGTTTCATTAGATGGCCTTGTCTAGTTGGAAAGATAGAAAGAAGATATAGGTGTCCGTTGGTATCAATTCAGATTCAGTTCAATCCGATTCAAAATACAGTTCAATCCAATTCACTTCTAGTTCATCACTTACCTTAAATCATGAATATCACAATATCAATACTAATTCACTTGTTGCATTGTCTTTCTTAGTACCTGTAGCCTATAGGATACCTTTTTACGTCACATATTCACTAAATACCTTCAGTTACAGTACATAAGTCTCCTTTCTGATTTCTATTTCAAAAGACGCGGCAAGATCACCTGTTATGGCAATAAAAATACTGACAGACAAAGCTGTAACATTACAAAGGAGCCGTAAAATCGAATGGATCGCCGAAATGAAAGAGGCTCATTTTTTGCTATAGAACGCCCGAAATCGAAGGAGGCACATGTCAGGTGACGTCACTGTTCCCGCCAAAACCTGTTTCGCGCCAATTCGCAGCTGTCGACGGTAAAGCGGTTGGGTTGCCAATAATTTACCTTTTTATTTTATTTTTCTTGGCCTCGGGCTTTAAGCGTTCAGCCTCCGAGATACACCGTTAACTTATTTAATTATGGACTGTTGTCTTTCTCATTATTGTATGGCGAGACAAACTTTTTTTCCTAGACAGTTCGACAACGAAATAATAATTCTAGATAAATTGTACAAAGAAAGTCTAACATTATAATTTTATTTGTCCAGTAGAAGAATGATTCATTCACTGCCATTGAATGACCATCCTATGTTTACTGCACGAAGTTCCCACGAACGAACTTCCGTTTTAGTGCTTATTAATTTGAATAAATGTTGAATAAACGATTCAATAGCAATTTTCTTGTTAATAAATAACAGCTTTAACAAACCCAGTACAAAGCTATACAATTGTTTTATTTAAAAGTTAATAAAAGTTTGATTAAAATACATACTTCTAACTATTAAAGTATAATGTACCTACTTACATTTAATAGATCAGTGCTTCTAACAATGATAATATCATTGGTTTCTAACGTTTACAATTTGGTCTGGTTTCAGGGTTCCGTACGAAAAAACGAAAAACGGAACCATTATTATAGCATCACTCGTGCGTCTGGACGACCGCCGTTCACAGACAATTTACTCCGAAACTACTGGACCAAATTAGTTGAAATTTGGTACTCATGTACTTTTTTGTGACCCAAAGACGAAGGTATAAAGTAAACAATTGAATTTTGAAAAAAAAATTAACGAAATCAAAATTAAACAAAAACTGTTTTGCAAACCGTATTGTGTGGTAAGTTAAATGAAAGGGCTTGTTGTAAGGATCTCAAATATATTTTTGTCATAGTTCTACAACAGGTATTTTTAAAATTATTCAAGAAAGAACGAAAATTAAAGCCACAAATTGACCATTCCTTCCGCCTTATCTCCGAAACTACTGACGCTAGAATTTTGAAAAAAAATACAGAGAATAGTTCTTTATTTAAATATTATAGGAAAACCTATGAGAGGTCTATGGTCTTAAAAAAAATGTTAAAAATAAATAAAATAGAAAAATAACGGTAAATACATAATCATCGCACGGAACCCTCTCCAAGCGTGTTTAACTCGAACTTGTAAAGTTTATTTCAGGGTAAATCCCCTCGACTTAAGACTGGTGGACTGTGGATTAGTTATAAAGACTTGGATGGTTTCTATTCTAATAATCTTGGGCTAGAAGATCGAAACAAGATGAAAGTACCTATGTTAGGTTGGTGAGTAAAACTATAGATTTTCTAAAACTGAAATTATTAAAACAGGCGAAAAAAATCGTTAATTTCTTGACATTGTCTTTTTAATTATTCATCCCTTGCAATTTGATTATTATTATTACTTGGACTTATAAATAGTTATAAGTAAAAATAGAAAAATGTGGCCGTAATTTTAAACTTTAATTTTACTTGTTTCGGTTGGTAGCCCAAAAGTCCCAGTCCAACTTTTCAAGTGGTCTATTTATTCATTTTCCAGCTGATAGTACCATAAAAAATTGACTACGTCCTAAATTACCAGTGTTACTCATAACAATTCTCGCAAATGCATAACTGCAAATGTGCAACAGCTGTTGATTCCCGAAATATAAGGAGTTGGTCAAACCCTAAATATAAAATTAGGTCGTTGGTACTTACGCTTCCTGAGTGAATTTCAGGAAGAAGTCCGACTCATGAAACTGGAATATAGAATGTAAGTAGTGTATTTATATACCCAATAAATATCTGTAATTATAGGTACCTAAGGCATATTGACATTCTACCATTTTTGGAGAAGTTTGCATGCTAACTTTGCATTTTTCTAAAAACCAGAAATACATATAGAGATAAAGATATAGATAGAGATAGATATATATATATAGTGATTTAACAGTTCAGTAGGTACCTACTGCTATTATGAATTAAAAAGAAGAACATTAATTACTGATTGATAATTGATAACACAAATCTGTCAATAGCAACTCTAATCAAGGAAAACAAAAATATAGAAAAAAACAGGTTGACAAAGAGGAGAAAATGAGGCGTGGCTGTTTTCTATAGCCCATTTATAAACAATAGATTATTAATAATTATGTATTAATAGAATCCATCCAGAAATATTTACGCTGTATCCAACATGCATGTCAGTGAACCAGAACTTTCTAGCTCATTAAACAATATTATCTAAACATGTTTTTATTTTAATCTTTAACAATTATTCATTTCGGTTCACGGTTCTTGCCCTTCCAGCTACAGTTTTCGTAAACTGATTTATATGTGAATTAGTTGGAGAAATGGTAATACGTTGCTACGGATATTATGGGTTGGGAAAGTTTTGGAGCGCTCTAGACTGGCTCGATTAAGATCGTAACCGATCAATTGAGGGCAGAGTTCTATACGCGTGACAGATTAAAACATTTTTTCCTTTTATGGTCATAAACAGTGGAATTTAGTTATCAAAGTCATAAGAACTTTTATAACTGTCATAAGAACTAGGATAATATCGTCATCAATTCGAAATAATTATGGTGTAAAACTTAGTCTCCTTTGACTCCTAGGGAAGTAGGGACATGTGACAAGGCTGCAAGGGGTGATCCAGGGGAAGGCTCAAGTCCTCTCCATAATCCTCTACGTCCACCACTAATAAAATTAATTTCCTCAGCTGGTTCCACAAAAAAAGCGTTTCAAGCCATTGAAGTATTATTTATTACTAGCGTAAAGAACCGACACCGCGAACACCATGTATGTCCCAATGAATTAGCGCCACGTGGCTTCAATCTTCAATGGATTCGTTCGATTTTGAAAGGAGAACGGGGGCTCAATTTTGAAAATCGAACCTCCCGGGTGGGACACAATTTGTTCGAGATGTCTGTTCTATGATATTATACTTAAATGGTTCAAGCCCTCCCCATACAAATCATGGCGATAAACATAAAACGAATAGAGCAGGACGTTTTCAGTTTATCAATAAACTTATAGGTATCCATAGATGAGTTCAGGAGTAAAAGTTGAAGTGCTCTAAGGTCATAATATATAATTAAATAAATAGATAAATAATAGATTCAACATGGCTTGGCTTCAACCCATTAATGGCCCACTACTAAGCACGAGTCTCTCCTCTTGAGGAGGCCTGGAGCATACTCCACCACGCTGCTCCAGTGCAGATTGATGGAGGGGTTAGTGGCCAACCGAACCATACTTGCAGTATTTTTTCATACTAGGAATTCTTATTTTTTTTAATACTAAATGGCGTTGTTTACTGTAAGTATATTTATATACATTATTCAATATTTTCGCCTCTCATACATATTTAATTGGATTAAATTAAAGAATCTCACTACTTTCAATTTAAATATTTAAAAAATAAGTGAAACGTAAATAATTCTGAATAACGATGGGAGTAAACAATGAATATGAACCCTTATGTCATGTTGTCTCGCACGCCTATACAAATGCACCCTCTACTTTTTTATTACAGGGCGCACTGCCCTCAAGCCATTTAGGTCTTTTTACTCTCAAGTCTGCCACTGCTAGCCAATTAGTAGTGCTTGGTTTATATGCTATAAAACTGACAGGACGATATGTTAAATATGTTGCGGTCTGTATTGCGATTTTTTTTGCTTTTGTTTAAAAATCAATCTTAAAAATTAAAATGAAGGATAGACACATACGTAAGCAATTATTGTTTTGTTACAGATAGATGATAGTTACTCGTTACTAGTCTGCATTCGTATTTGAAAAACGGGCACCCTTTCCATTTGATGGTATAAATTGGGCACTATCGCCCAAACGTTCTCAACACTAAAGTCGTCAGCGATGCATTGTGGGCTAAAAATAAGGCAGGCAACCCTTTTTGTTGGCTCTATTCTGCTATACAAGCTTCCTTGTATAATTACCCTACCACCATTACAGACTACCACCATTATTCTGATCAAGTTGTCATTAATGATCCAATCAACGCGTCAAAGTGGAAAGATTGTTGCTTTTACATAATATGTTTTCCTTCGAAAAATTGAAATATAACTTTTACTTTCTTCAGAACCGGTTTCAGTCGCACCTGTCCATTTGAATAAATCTCCGAGTTGCGCACATCTCGAATAATTTACTCGTTTGTTAAGTTTATCATGAAACCCACCCGTTCAGTTTGTATCTCTATTCAGATTATTTTAAGTAGGTACCTAATATATAATAAGAATCACACACACAACCTTTAGGATTTTACAACTTATCAACAAAAATTTCTATAGAAATAATTTAAGACGGTATGAAATTCAACCATAGATTACCTCCAAATCCTCCAATGAATTCAACACTCAACAGTTCATTTTACAAATAGAAGTGACAAAAGTAGTTTTAAAAAGATTGTGTTTTGTTTCAAGGTTTAAGTGTTATTTTCTTACAAATGACCGCTTCACCATGCGTAATTTACGGATCAGAAGCAGAAGAATAGATATTTATCTGGATTCGAATCTATGTCACTGTTTGTGTTTTGAGGCCAAATAATAATCTATACTAATATTATAAAGAGGAAAGATTTGATTGTTTGCAATGATATCTATTATATATATAAAAGAGGACGTGTGTGTCCCTATATTTCACTTTGCAGCCAATACTGCACGTTGCAAGCGCATAGTGTGTATATGTCGCAATAAGTACGAGGTTCAAATCTCAGATAAGGGTGGTTGCAAGTTGATACCTATAAGGGTGTAGAAGATACGGGGTTGAAACGTGTTGCCTACGGTACGCCTACGGTTAAATGGCATGCAATATTTCCGAGCCGCGCGTTGCTGGTAGATGACAAGGCTGGTACATAGGACCCACGCAAAATTATGATTTTGTTATCTGTCGACCGTCGCTTGAATGCATTCATTCTCTCTGTGTTTTTCTTACAGAAATTAAATGTGTGCTCTCGAAAAAGTTTTAATTATTCGCTGCAACAACCAGTTATTCCTCTAAAGAATTAACAGCATGTGATTTCTAGAAATGTGTGATTATCATTAATATAAAAACATTTTAATTGTTCTAGATTTTAGAATGACCTAGAAATTTCTTAAATGATCTAGATTGTATGCCAATTTTCTGATCAATATAAAATGTTCTAGAAATTCCTCCAATAATCCAGAAAGCTCCAAAATTAGGCAATGGAACTTATTACGCATCTTCGTCATTTTTTAAGTTAAAAACATGAAAATTTATATATTAGGTCCAGATTAGAAACAAAATTTGGAAGTATTAAGTTTTTTTTGGAATTTCATCCCTTAAAGTTTTGAAGTTAAGAGGTCTTTTTAAACTGAAACTTTTATTACATCGTCTCAAACTTTTTGGTATGTGTGTCGCATGTCGCGTGACGGTCGGTTCTTAACTTATCGGTTCTCAGTAACGAAAGTACTTAGGATGACCTAGCTTTCAACATATATCTGATTGAGTACGGGTGCTACTACATGATACATTCTGAAGGTCTGATGATGACCAGGTATATACTTATCGGTTCTCAGTAACGGAAGTACTTAGGATGACCTAGCTTTCAACATTTATCTGATTGAGTACGGGTGCTACTACATGATACATTCTGAAGGTCTGATGATGACCAGGTATATACTTATCGGTTCTCAGTAACGCAAGTACTTAGGATGACCTAGCTTTCAACATTTATCTGATTGAGTACGGGTGCTACTACATGATACATTCTGAAGGTCTGATGATGACCAGGTATATACTTATCGGTTCTCAGTAACGAAAGTACTTAGGATAACCTAGCTTTCAACATTTATCTGATTGAGTACGGGTGCTACTACATGATACATTCTGAAGGACTGATGATGACCAGGTATATACTTATCGGTTCTCAGAAACGGAAGTACTTAGGATGACCTAGCTTTCAACATTTATCTGATTGAGTACGGGTGCTACTACGTGATACATTCTGAAGGTCTGATGATGACCAGGTATATACTTATCGGTTCTCAGTAACGAAAGTACTTAGGATGACCTAGCTTTCAACATTTATCTGATTGAGTACGGGTGCTACTACATGATACATTCTGAAGGTCTGATGATGACCAGGTATATACTTATCGGTTCTCAGTAACGGAAGTACTTAGGATGATCTAGCTTTCAACATTTATCTGATTGAGTACGGGTGCTACTACATGATACATTCTGAAGGTCTGATGATGACCAGGTATATACTTATCGGTTCTCAGTAACGGAAGTACTTAGGATGACCTAGCTTTCAACATTTATCTGATTGAGTACGGGTGCTACTACATGATACATTCTGAAGGTCTGATGATGACCAGGTATATAGTTATGTTGCTATTTCTTGCTTTTGATAAACAACGACACAGTCAGTCCGAAAAACTGATCAACGAGGATGATGCCATTTTAATACCCTAAATCGAATATTAATCCAAAAATTTTAAGTTAAATGTCTACAATACGAAAAAAAGTTTCACTTAAACCGTGGTTTCATAAAACCACACATAGTCCATTGAAAAGTTACATTTGGGGTTGCGTTTTTTAGAGGACGCAATTTTATTTTTTTGATGTGTAGGGGGGGTCAGTGTAAAGCTAAAACCAAGTTTGTGGGGTCGCCACCCTTGTCCCACGGCCGCCATCTTGAAAATAGGGGTTGGAATGGTTTTTACGGTATATCTCTTAAACTATTTATTTGAGAAAAAAAAATTGTTAACATTTTTTGTTGCAAATTAAATTCTCTACAACTTTGGTCCAGTAACTTTTTATCGTAGAACTATAAATAAAAAAGTTATAAGCGAAAATCTTCAGAAATTCGAGAAAAGTCTAAATGCTAATAAAAAGAATATAGTTATCACTGAAGTTTAAATCGTATCTAAAATTATTCGAAATCGTCTTTACAATTAAAAAAAGAATAAAATACATCCGCACGTGGAGAAATGTGTAGCACAACTAAAAGATATAGGTTAAGCGACAACTTCAACACAATGTTTTGAGAGCTATTCTTACAATAACAGAGGTTAGGAATAATAATAACAATAGCAGGCAGCTGTCCTTTAATTCCCTCATGCTCACTTGGGTATTTTCTACCTGAACAATATTCTCGGTAACGGCTATCAGATTTAAAATTATTTTAAAAATCAATAATTGGTAAATTCTGTTATGGAGTGAAAAAGAGTCAATAATTAATTATTAATAATATTGCAAAATTTGTAATTAAAAAAGTTATAATAACAAAATAAAAAAAAATAACTGATGACATATTATAAGTACACACGTATAATATAGGTATAGTTAAGAGTACTAAAAAATAGTACTCACTTCGGAGCGCTGTAAAACCTTAGCTATTGACTTAATGAAAAAATGATGTTAAAAGTTGTTCCTCAAAAAACGATCTACAAAAGTGGTCAGATATCATTTTTTCGTAAAATGATAAAAAAAAGTTACATCGAAAAATATAATTCTGAAGATTTTCGAATTTCTGAAGATTTTCGCTTATAACTTTTTTATTTATAGTTCTACGATAAAAAGTTACTGAACCAAAGTTGTAGAGAATTTAATTTGCAACAAAAAATGTTAACAAATTTTTTTTCTCAAATAAATAGTTTAAGAGATATTCCGTAAAAACCATTCCAACCCCTATTTTCAAGATGGCGGCCGTGGGACAAGGGTGGCGACCCCACAAACTTGGTTTTAGCTTTACACTGACCCCCCCTACACATCAAAAAAATAAAATTGCGTCCTCTAAAAAACGCAAGGTAAGGCCTAAAAAATGTAACATTTCAATGGACTAACAATCTTTTTTTTGTGTAAGCTAAAAAATTATAGTAATTTATAGCTTTCACAAAAAAAAGAAACGTATACTTATGTACGCGCGTGAGAAGTTATACTTCTTTGGCATCATTAAATAAATATTTAACACTACCTGTCTTGGTGAACTTCGTATCGCCTAATAATCAGTGAATGTACTTTGTTGGTACTTTTAACTTATAGTTTTAGGTTTAGGTTTTTTAGGGGAGCGGAGTGGGAGGGGAGGGGTAGCGTGAGGGGTAGGGGGAAGGGAGCGGAGAGGAGGGGGAGGGTGAAGGGGAGGGGGAGGGTGAAGGGGAGGGGAGGGGAGGGAAGGAGCGGAGGGAAGGGATAGCGTGAGGGGGGAGGGCTAACGGAGGGGAGGGGGAGGGGGAGGGCTAACGGAGGGGTGGGAGGGGGAGAGAAGTGGAAGGGATGGGGAGGGGAGTGGAGGGGAGGGCTAATGGAGGAGAGGGGAAGGGAAGGGGAGGGGGAGGGAGAGGGACCGGGAGCGGGAGAGGAGGAGGGCACTTTAATAACGTGTTAGAGCACCAACAAAATTTTGTTTTAATTTATTTGTCTGTCTATCTGTTTCTCTCATATCAGCATCACATGAAAACCTTTAAACTGATTTCGACGGAAATTAGTTAAGTTGTTCCTTATACTTTGGGTCATATTTTAGAAACCTTTCTTCCCGAAAAAAAATAAAAGTTTTCCCCGGAAACAAGATGAAACTTTGTATGGAAAATTATTAATTAATATTTAATTATTATTTAATTAATATTTCCTTTAAATTTGCAAAAAACGTTCCACCTTTAATTGAAGGAAATCATTTTTCGAGTTTTTTGAAATTTTTCATGAAAAAGAAAAAACAAATTATATAATATTAATGTTGTATTTTTTTCAAAACCCGCTCCCGCCCGGATGAATGATTTGTTATTGTATCGTAGATTTCAGTATATGAATTCCTAAATATAAGTAGTTCAATATAAATTAACCTGTTTTTAAATTTTCTTCTATAAGGGGTACAAATATGATTAGCATAATTTCCGCGTGCGAAGCTGCGGGCAACACAGCTAGTTATATGTATAAAGAGGTAGATGGGTTACTAGCGCGCCGACGGCGAAGAGCGAAAGAGTAGTCAATTGACCACGCTTGCTCGCATTACTCGCAGTCGCTCTCTCAATACTCTGTGGATACGCACGCTTTTATTTTTGTCAGAAGTGCTGGAGATTTGACATACAGCGTTAAAATGCCTTCGTGTGTTATGCGTAAATGCACTAATTACTTACGTAAAAAAAATAAAATTCATGGAATAACATACCACAAGTAAGGAATCATGATTTATTGCATTTTATTTCATTTCAATAATTCTCTAACAAAATAAGTATGGCGGCATGACAGCGCGCCAGCTTGGCGCCAGCCGAACGTAGGGTACTTGTGACGCGAGCGACAAACACTAGCTGTCTTTTTCACTATTATGGTTTTAGTAATGCTATCCCTTTTACATAATTTAACAAGCGCTGATTGGTCGCAGTGTGTCGTAGCTGTTTTCGGAACAGATTTTTCGTTTAATTTTTAAGGGTATAACGTATCTTTAATAAACATCATTGATTGTTTGCATTGAATAGGCTCCGAAACTACCGAACCGATTTGAAAAATTCTTTCACTGTTGGGAAGTTACACTATCCCCGCGTGACATAGGCTATATTTTTTTTACTATTTTTCCCGAAGCGAAGCAAGGGCGATTTCCTAGTAAGTCAATAAATCTTCAAATGGCAAGAGGCTAATAATATCTATTATTTATCAACTTTAATCATCAAAATCAAAAATCATATTGCGATCTCAGATTGTGATGATAACATTTAAATTATCTATTTATTACATAACAACAGTGCCGGATTTATATTTTTTATGAATGTAGGCCAATTAATTTTCGCCGCTCCATATACCATTCTGAAATAATAATTTTACATTCATAGTATGGAAGGCACTGAATTGGTCACTAAGAAAGTGCGTAAAAAAAACAAGAATTACTATTTTTTGCGACACGTTAATAGCAAAATCATCTATAATACAATCATCTTCTGAAATCTGCCGTCCCTAGGACGCTGCCGCCCCTAGGCCGCGGCCTATACGGCCTATTGACAAGTCCAGGACTGCATAACAATAAATTACAGGATGATAGGGACTATTTCGGGTCTGTTGTAGTGGGCGTAGCCAGCCATGGGTGCATACTGCGTGCGTACTATCATGATTCATGATATCGCTCAACCAGAACAGACAGACATACCTACATACATATAGAAATATTATACGCCCCTATTTACATATTATTTTATATTGGCCATAATTTGCACTTCAATATTTGTGATTTACGTATTAGGTACATGAAGGAAATATTAATGTCCCAACATTTTATTATACTCATAAAAACTATAATCTCATTCATTTCTTAGAACACTAACAATTTAATGTAACTGTTATAATTTACAATTGATGATAATAAAAATCACATCTCGGCATTGAAGTATAATGACATAGAACAGACATCTCGAACAAAATGTGTGTCCCGAAACCGCGATGACGCGTTCTTTTTTCAAACTCTAGAAGGCGATTTACACTCTTGCCATAGAGTAACTTTGTATACGACACTTGGCGAACCACGACAGTCAACGACTCTAAATCTTTAGCTCTTCCAAATGTTTGATTTAATGTTTAATTGAATTCACTGAGTAATGTAATACACATAATTTATTATTTACCAAAGAGTAGGTACTATAGTCATTCTTATCGGGCTTATTTATTTGTCCATTAACACGCTGACGGCTTGCCAAGTGTGTAAGACCGCCTCATGATTTTTTCAATTCAATTCAATTGACTGAACTGACTTGAATTGATTCAAGTCAATTTATTTGCATTTCATTCAAAAATGGCGGGAACATTCCACAATAATTGAAATAAATTCGTTTTAGTTGATTTAAGTTAATATTTTGTTTTCTTACTGATGATAAGTAATACCATTTTCTTTTTTGTTTTTTTTACGTGCAATTGTGACAGGTTCTCATCACGCAAGACGGCATTTTTTCAGTTTGTTACTAAACAATTTTGGCATGCGGCCGCAATGAGCGCAGGTGAGTGACAAGCGAGTGAGTGAATGAAGTGAGCCACCCTGGCCGCAATGCATTTCCCCGACTCAATGTTCGGGGTGTCTGTTCTATACGAAGTAATAGTACTTCAATGCATCTCGGTACCTAAACACAAAATAGCTCTCTCTAGACCTGAAACCGTTCGAACAAAATATAACAATCTGGGCTGAAATCTGAGCCTTTGGCTGGGTATAATTTGTATTCTTACAACTACAACTAAATATTCAAATTCAAAGATTTTATTGAACATAAACAAAAATTACAAATATTGAAATTGTTCGTAAATGACTGCAAAAGTTATCAAACTGTGAATATATGAATTTATGATACTAAATAAATACACAGAAAAACACAGAAGTAAAGTTTTATTATTTTAAATCACGGAACACCTGCGTTCTGTGTTTTAAATCGTCGCGGCATTTGCATTAATCATCAAGACAAAGGTCACAGCCGATTGCGGATTGGCTATTCGTTCATTAGTAGCAGAGTAGGCAACATTACACGACAAAATCTTCTAAACCGGTCCAATGAGAGCGGCTCTTGTTATTTTGAACTCAACTTCACGGTGCATTGCGTTAAGTTGGTAGCTTGCGATATAAGGTGTTATTGAGTAGGTACTCTACTCTGCGGCGGCAAACACGAATGAAAGTTGAAACGGAGCGAAGTTAGCTGTTTGGCGATGAAATAATGAATGATGTGAAGTTGGTCGAATGGTCGACGCCATTTTGATTTACATGTCATTCATTTTATTTGGCAGTGCTGCTGCTGACTGCTGTGTATAATTTGATGGAAAACACGTGAAGTTAATATTAGTACGGTGTTTTTGATTTTGTTTATAGCCATGGCTATGTTAGCGGAACCTCGTCGTAAGCAAAGAGTTATTAATTTACGAGCTAAGAACAATGCTTGGAGCAACGATAGTTCTAAATTTGGCCAACGAATGTTGGAAAAAATGGGATGGACCTCCGGAAAGGGGTTAGGTGCTAATGAAAATGGAATTACTGAGCACGTTATCGCCAGGTATAAAAATGATGAAAGAGGTCTGGGTTTTGAGGACAAAAATGACCAGTGGACAAAACATGAAGATGATTTTAATTCTCTTCTTGCCAATTTATCAAACGGTATGTCTGAATTATGTGTGAAATTATAAAATTTTTCGTTTGTAATTTACCTTAAATTGATAAGAGATCATCTACTTTAAAAATAAACATGGTCCCACTTAATATTGTTGTTACTATCTTTGAGTGGATTTTTTTTATATTTATGTAATATAATATGTTCCCTAAATATAGCTCCTTAAACATTGTATAACAATAATTTACCATGCCCATCTGTCTGTTCATTTTTAAAGTAGAAGGTCTCTACCTAATTTGCAGTTTTGATAATGATACCTTTTCATAAGTAGGATATAACTATTTCACTTAATTTTTTACAGCCAATGACAACACTGAAAATCTTCACAGTGGAATATCATTAGAAGATAAATCTAAAAAAAGCAAAGCTAGAATACATTATCATAAATTTACCAGAGGTAAGGATATTTCCCGATATAGTGAAAAAGATTTGGCCAATATATTTGGTAAAAAGAGTTTTAAGAACACTGAAGAAGTCCAAGTGCCCTTAAAAGAAAATTTAAAAACAAGAGAAAAGATATTTACTGAAAAGGGAAGTATGGAAGATTACTTCAAAAACAAGCTTAAGTCAAAAAGTAAATTTAATGCACCAGTGGTTAATGAAAGTCATCAAGACTATGATGAGCCTAGTTATGCCTTTCGTGGATTTGCACAAGATAATGATACTACAGAATTTTCCAACGAAGTAGAATATAATCAAGAAAATAAAATTAATGTCAACTATGTACCATGTGAATTAGACAATTTAAAAAGTAAGAAAAAGAAGTCTAAGAAACCTATTAAAGATGATACAAATGGAATTGAACTTAAAACTTTATGTAATACTGAGCAACAAGATATACATATATATGATGAAGACATAGATAGAAAAAATAAGAAAAAAAAGCTGAAAAATAAAATGCAAGTTGTAGATAATATGGAAGAGGTCTGTAAGGTTCAAGGGAGTACTCAAGAAAAAATTAAGAAAAAGAAATCAAAGAATAAAGACAAACTTGTAGAGAATAATAGGGAGGAATCATTACCTGATAGTGCAAATGGTCATGATATCTCCTTAAAAAATGGAGACACTGACCAAATTTTTAAGAATAAAAAAAAATCAAAGAAAGATGCAAATAAGGATTTTTCTTCAAACACACAAATACATGATGTAAATGTTGAGCAGAGCAGGAAAAAGAAAAGCTCTAAAAATAAAGATTTTTGTGAAGATAACTTAATTTCTCATGATATTGTAAAAAAGAAAAAAACAAAGAGAAAAAATGACCAAAACATTGAAGATGTTGCACAAGATTTTGTATCAGGTACAGAATATTTATCTAAGAAAAAGAAGAAAAGAAAAAACAAGGAAAACAAATAAATTTATAATAAGTTTTTTGTTTTTTTTTATTATTCATGTTTTATAGAATGTATACAATAAATAACTTTAAATGTTAATGATAGTACACAGTTATATTGAATCCCAAGGGTTCATTGAATTATTAGTCAATAATTATGTACTATGTACCTATTTCTCTGTAAGGATTAAGGAATTTTACCATATTGTATTACATTGAAGGTCGATATTTTGATACGCTATTTAAAAAATATAATATATTATTACTACTTGTAGTTCTTGTTTTTATAAAAATAAAATGTATCAAATCGTCCTATAGTTATGGAATGGTTCACAGAGGAATGGTTAATGTACAAAAAGCATGCATGCAGGCATTGCAGGCAGAACACAGGCATGTATGATGTATGTATGTAGGCGGAAATTATCATTCCCCCTCACTCGCATGCTAAAGACAGGAATAACGTGCGAATGAGGGGAATGACAATTTCCGCCATTTTAGATTCGTTTCTTTAATGGCACGGCTTATATCAAGAATGTCTGAGGGCGAAGCTGCGTGAAGTTGGGCGCACAACATCCCAACGCGCATCACCGGCCGCCACAGAGTAAAATAAAATTAATCGTTCGTTGAGTTGAAGCAAGCGAGATGTGGCACCGTAATGCCTTGGCGCTGTCGGCCATGTTGTTTTGCTGTGTATTCGAATGAGTCATATTGATTCTATTGGACCAAGTTAAAATTTTTATTTCGAAACTTAATTTGCAAGTTGGTGTATGTGATATGAATTTGTTAGATAAATATTGCAACACTGCGACGAGCTGTCAGTAAATTAACCTCAACAAGACAAACACGTGTTACTTTGACAACTTCTTGACATTTTATGTCATTTTTGTTTGGCTAATGCACTGTGGAATTTCACTGAATTTGTGCGGTAAATACTGTAAAATTCTTTTGTTCGATATTGACAATACTTAATTGAATAATTGCTATATTCTAAAGACATAGTTGTGAGTTATACCTGTAGCCGCTTGCCATTTGACTAAGCCAAAATTTCTGCTATGGTTGTACAAGACGAGGACTATGCTCCAATGGAAGCCCCTTCATCAAAAGGAATTAAAAAGTACGTCGTGGTTAAGAATCACGTTCGAGAGTTGTTACCTGAGGACTGCGCTCCAGTTTTATTAAATAGTGACACTCAAGAAAAGTCTAGTTCAGTGAAAAGAAAAGGCCTGAAAAGGAAGAAGGAATCACAAACACAGTTACTCCCTGTTTCTGAACCCACGGATATTAGTGAGAGTGACTTAGAAGAATTAAAAACAGTTTATAAAAAGTGTAAAGCAGTGTTACAGAAAATAGAGTCAAAATATGGGCATTTGTTAAATCTGAAGGATAATGAATCTGTTGAAGGTAACACATCAAATGAAGAGCCTAGTTGCGATTATTGCCGTTGTTCTCAGAAGAAGAAGATAGTGTTTGACGAAAATGGCCAACAGATAGAAAAAGATAGTATAGGAAATCACATTTGTGTAAAAAGATTAAAAAAGAATTATAGTGATTTACAGTCACAGAAACCTTCTGTGCAAATAGAATATGATGATATATTAAATTTACCCAATAATTTACAGGAACTTGAAAACATATTAAAGGACACTAGCATTAAAAAAACCTACAGACGAATGGTGATTGATAAAGTATATTTAGTACGACAAGAATATTTGAATGAAATTAGATTTGAAAAAGAGGATATTATCAAACAATTAAAGGACAATCCAGATGAATTATTAGATTTTAGGGGAACAAACTTATCATCATTGCATGGCTATCCAAAACAGCCAGTAGAAAAAAGGCCAGAGAGCAGTGCCTAAAACTATAATTAAGTGGATTTCTTGAAAATAATAAGTTTTTGCACATCATTTGAATAGGTCACTGATTCCAAAAGCGGATTTCTCTTAGTAGTATTTTTTTTACTGTATACAAACATATGACATAATAAAGATGCATTGTATTATGTTAATAAGTTACTTGCAATCTAGGTATCTACTTGGAAACTCAATTGTTCCACTCTTGCACCACTCTTCAAGTCAGTTATAAAATTTCATAAATGTTTTGAGAGTACAAATTCAAGTATGCAGATTTCTGCATAAAGTATTTTTTAAATGAAGGAAGTGACAATAAAAATGTGATATGCACGCCACATAATAAATAGTGAATTTGGGATTCAAATCTTGGCCCTTTGTGTTGAAGGTCAATTCTGAAGCCCCTCTACTCATATATTTAATAGTATCAGGCGTTACTTTGTGGAAATCCATTGTTATTAAGTTAGTATTAGTCTACTTTGCAACAATCCTCAGTTAACATGTATGATGGTATATACTTTAAAACATACACGGCACTTCCCTTCTTACAGTCAGATGGTCAATCGGAAAGACTTCCCGAAATGAGTAGGTACTATTTCACTTAACATAAGGAAAGTAAAATCTTTCTACTATCTCATACTAAATGTATGGGAGTGTTTAGTGTAAAATTTTTGGATGTTTCTCGTTTTATTTTTAATAAGTTATTATTGTCATTTTACTCATTAGGTAAAGTGCTTTCGATATCAGTTTAAAGTTTTTTGATATCTGTAATAGTTACGGAATAATCGTCTGTGCACACTTAACGATTACACCCGGTATATGTTGGTGTATACTTTCAATTATTGTAGTGCAGGTTTCCATTGTAAGGAGGGAAGTGCCGGGCATGTTTTAAAGTATATACCATCATACATGTTAACCACGGATTGTTGCAAAGTAGACTAATACTAACTTAATACCACTCTACTCAATTTAATTACTCAAAACCCCGAGGGAAAAAGGAGGGTATTATAAGTTTGAAGTGTCTGTGCATCTGTATGTCTGTCTGTGGCATGATATTCTTTAAAGGTGACTGAATCAAGAGTGTTCTTAGCTATGTTTAGTGTTAATAAAACTGTTGGGGGTTTTTAAAATTTTAATTTAAGATTATACTAATACTGAGTTTGTAATAATTATCTCATGTTTGTCTCAATAAATCTATATGGATATCATGCCACTGATGACAATATTATCGACTATATTATGATTTCTATGATGTATTGTCTATCCAAGCTCTGATTCTTTAATTTTTACATAATAATGAGCAGCACTTAATACATTCTATTCTTCAATACATTCTATTAACCATTACAATTGGCCAAATGTTTTGCTTCCATTTGCCAAATCACAAATTTATGTATTAAGTAAACTTTTAAAAACCATATTCATAAGTATTTTATGTTCTAATAATTTTAGTGTCAAAACATTAATATTAATTATTATGTTTTAATTATGAAAGTTATTAGTTGTTTAACAAGATATATACCTATAAAATAGTTTGGAGAACTTGGCGGCTGGTGCTGTTTCATATAGATTGTATTAAAAAAACTTGCTACATTTGTAGAATTGTCCTTTTTGTATAAGAACGTAATAAAATAAAATTGTATTTCAATTTATATATTTTTTTATTCTTGGTATATAACAATATCATAATTGGGTGATCATAATAGTACTAAATCAACAATAGTACAATGATTTTATAAAAAGTTGCATGTTTATTTTACTATGTATTAGCTTAGACACAGTCAAATCAGCATGTAATAAAAAATAATTATTACAATAATTCTATGTCAGATGTTCTGTGCACAGAAGAAACAATAGTACTTATGTATTAGGTACTGTGTAAAAATTCTTACAGATCTTGAGAATAAGCTAAAGCTTCGCTAATTTATACATGTCTTCCTCATAGTTCCTGATAATAATCGGGTAAAAGCAAAACTTAAATAACTCTTGAGAGTTATTCATTCATTATATTTGACTGTATTTGAGAATTATAAGTTTTCTTTAAAAGTGGGAGGATGGATACGTAAGTTTCGACATATAAGTAATTGCAGTTCTTGCTTGAGAGGCATATTATTATTCTCGTGTTATTAATGTTAACATGAATGTTGCACAATGGCAGATGGATAGATTAATTTCTTAGCTCCTCCCACATTTGGCAGGTTGGAATATCATGGCTTTTGAAACAAATACCTAGATATTCTGTATTCGTGTCGACACCCAGCCATCAGCATGGCATCATAATTCGGAATATCAGCAAGTGCTCAATGGGAAAATGTACCCTTTTACATGGAAATAGAGACCAACTGACCGCGCACACGTAAATGGTATCTCTAGTACCGCAAAGGATAGAATGTCCATTGTCTGTTAACTGACACAATAACATCTGCATATGAAATAATTTTGCGTTCAAACTTACACCTTATTACGTTTTAGTAAAAGCACATTGTCCTTGTGAATTATAATTGGGTATAGTTTTTGTGGCCTTTGTAGCTGTATTGAATTGCAAGCTGAATAATGATGTGACCACATACTTACGGTGCAGTGTACTCAGTACCTACTTGTTAGGTGATGGTATGGTATTTGATTTAAAGCGATTCGTGGCAGGGTTCAAAGATAATTATCATGATAAACATATGCTTGTAATTATCTTTGATAAATACATATCGCACCTTCGGTGCAACAAAGTCACAAATAGCCAAAACTGTAAAATTGAGTTAGTATGCCAAATTGTCTATAAAACAAGCATTTTACGTGAAACTATAGCAAAAACTATAAACAATTAATAGTATATATATTTTTAACCTATTACAGATAGTAATCCAGTAATATGAAAATAAATGCGAATGGGAAAAAATCTTAAAGTCCTCTCATGTCAAATTACAAAAAAAGCTGTTGTGCCTTTGTTGCACCGAAGGTGCGATATATTAATCTGCCTCAAGAGAGGCAGAAGAATGCCAAATGCTTGTGATATTATAAATATTAAATAAAGCATACTTTACATAATATGGGTAGAATTTCATTAATAATTAAATTAATAACAGAAACATTCTGTTGTACTAAGGATTGAAAAGTTTATTATGTTTGATAATTATCAAGAGACATCTTTATCTTGATAACTTCAAACCCTACAGTAGGGATCATTTGTAATAGTTATATCTTGTATACAATATGGCCATACGACAATTTCCCTTAAGGTGTATTCCGCGAATGACATTATGATCATTATGTATAGTTATGCACTAATGGTGCTACTCACAGGTATTTCCTTTCTTGTGTACCTACTCTATTTGTAAACGACGTGAAGTCCATTTCTTTAGTAATATGTAGTACAGAACAGAGAAGTACTAGTAAGATCTACATTCTACATGTACTTTCTACATTCTAAAATGTAGCACAGTTGATAATCACACTGTCTGCAGTCTCCTCCTGTCCCGGGTTCGATTCCCGGGCGGGGTAAACGTTTATAAAGTTAGAAAGGCTTCTACGCAGGTGGGTTCATGATATGGCATTTATAGCGCATCTGTGTGTAATTCTTAAATATGTTATTATTAAAATTAAAGGTCATTAAACATCGATGATTTTCTGCAGCAGTGCAATACTCAGTCATTATTCTAGGCTTCTACTATTAGTACTATCTAGGGTTGCCACCTTTTTTTGAAGGAAAAATAGTATTTTTTTCAAAACATTGCAAAAAATATAGTACTATTGGGAAATTCGAGGAAAAAAAAAGTTCACATTTATTTTTAGTATATTCATTTTTCACGTGTATTTCTTATTATTCTTAGCTTTAGTTAATAAAGCCTTATTATTTTTAAAATAATTAGGTATAGGAATCTGAGCAATTTATATCCATATTAAAATAAATCAACAATTCGTTTTTTATTAAATTTATAGAGGCCCTATTCCTTTCTTCTCGCCATTTTATATTCATTACGGAAAAAAATCTTTCCGTAAAAGCAGAAGTTACTGGAATGGAAAGTAAAAAGGAAATAATTTTAAATATATTTGTTAAATTTGTATCAGAGTTTTTAAAAAGAATTTGCCATTTTTCAGCAGTATTTTAAGATTTAAACACTTGTTTGTTGCTTATTTTTGAAACATTTCACTAACCATAATTAATTCTGAATACAAATTGTCAACATTAATATTTAATTTAGTAACTAAATTTAAAGAATCCAATATGCTCTCGATTTGTTTAAATTCAATTTTCGTGTTTAAATTCAGAAATTGACATTGGTTGAGCCAGTTAGTTGGGTTAAAATCAAACCATTTCTTTAAATATATTAAACTTTTTTCAATAAACAACAAAAGGTTACTTGAAGTCATACTTGAAAGTTCGGGAGATTTTTCTTCTATTTTATTAATTTTACTATTTGTGTTATATCCAAAAAAAGTCTGATTTGCGCTGCTCTAATTCATTCATTAAGTTTTTCATAATATTGTAGACATCTAAAATGGTGATATTATTTCCTTCTAGCAACTTCACAGTTTTGTTGAATCCATGCAAAATATGACTGACAAAATGAAAATAAATTTCAATGATAGTTTGCCCCTCTGTTTCATCTAGCAAAAGAATATTTTGCAAGATGATGGGCAGTCATCCTGTAGACTAACAAAATAGTTTCTTATGGGTAGCCAATTCAGCAATATATTATCAACACAAGGTAATAAAGAAAGCACACAATCCATGCTATTGTAAGATATGTTATGTTTGACTGTTTGAAATGTCAATGCAAGCTCTGCAGGAATTATTCCATCGTTGGAACCAGCTAAGGATGTGGAAGAGGAAGAAGAAGAGGGTGTCCCAAGAAATTGTTGCAAAGTAGAAGCAGCCCTTCTCATTTCACTTTTATTTTTGTGCTGTTTGGTTTTACTATATTGTTTCACCTGCAAACAAATAACATGCACACACAACCAGCCCCATCTACCGATGAAAATATAGTATTATTGGTACTATATTATTTTTCTATAATATATAGTACAATTGACTGAAATATAGTACGATACTATATAATATAGTACGGGTGGCAACCCTAGTACTATCTGTGGTACTGTTACACTTACAATAATAATATGATTACTTGTTTGCTACTTATTTGATTCGATTTGATGACTGGCTGTCATTATTTGAATGAAAGTACTTAAGCTTATACTTGGGAGATCCATTCCAAAGGTAGGCACATTAGATAGGTATCTGAGGAACTATGCTTACTTTGCCTACTCTACTTATGCTTATAATTTTATTTTCCAAAATTTTATCAATAATACTTCCGTTGTTATGGTGCCGGCATGTTATAGCTGAAATGGCACGGAATTTGGTTTATAGGTAGGCCATGTTTACAATCCGCTAACTTCTAGGTAAACAGAACGGTCATTTGGGTATTGTACTCGACAATAACCGACCAGTTTAAGAAACCGCTAGCTCTTTTGTGAAATGAGTACGACGTGAGACAGTTTGAACTTAGCGTATAAAGTGCTTAGAGCCTTCGAGGTTCTATAATCTCATATGGCGCGAGACTGCGTCATCGTTAGACGCTGCGATACAGCCTTCGGAATAACATTTCAATTTTTAAAATTCGCTCTCGGCTTAGTTACCTATTTAGCCTTACAGGGAATACTTTTTTTGTAAATTTATTTTTTAGGACCTAAATGTTGTGAACTCTTTAGTTTGTGCAAGATGTGCGGCTAGTGTTGTGAAGTGTTTTATCGTTATAATTAAAAATAAATTGTAGCAAATGTGCAGCGACTTCTATGCCATGAAACTGGATAATTTTGGATTTGAGAAATTACGGGTCTGATATTTTTATATATCGTTTTTTTTTCAATTTATATAATAGGTGCGAATAAATCGATTTTTTGTTGAGTGATTAAAGCTAGGCGTATACTGCGTATGTTACCTACCTATCTATACAATTTTATTATTTTATGGATAATATTTATTCGATAATCGTCTCGCGTAAGTACTTATTTCCTAAATGAGGATGTAAAAAAACGTAGATGAAGGTACTTAGATATTATTAACTGAACTAAACCTGACTAAACTCCCGATTAAAGACAATGACACTCATCACTCACTGATAGACTTTGTGCTGGAAACTTTTCGTGTCAGAGAGGAGAAAGAGAAATGAAAGGAAGATACTTAAACATCATTAGCAAAATACCTATTCAACTAATGCTTACCAAAACTGCAACTGTAATAAGTTGAAGTTTCATTTAAATAAAAGTCTCTAACACCTGCTACTATCATGAAACTAATCATAATATTTTTCGTGGACTTCGTTTTGCGTAAATCAATACACGTTGGTAATTTGCATAATTTTTACCAATGAGGTAACTAATAATCTATTTACGACCTTGATTGATCAACTTTTTGCCCGGATGCCTCTGGATTCTTTTTATACACAGTAGATTATGAAATAACTATATGTAGATAAGATAGTATCGAATTGATGCAAAAGTTCATTCACATGACCATAATGATTTAAGCATGATGAAAGAGACACTGCAGACTTTTTTACATTTGTTTTTGTTGTAGATAAAATATTAGTTTAGGTGGGTAAGTACCTACCTAGATACTGGTTACTTACCTGTGTAAATCTCATTTCCCATATTTCACCTATTTACGTAATTTAATTAGTCTTTCTTCCTAAAATAAATCCAACTAAGTAAAAAAAAACGAAAAGCGGTAATCCTAACGTTTTTTTTTTACTTTTATTACACATCAAAATTAGAATTCTGCAGTAATCGAATGAGTCACTAGTGACTGGAAGCGACACGTTTATATTTTTATTTCCAGGATGTCTTATCTTATCTATGCTTATTATTGATGCAACGTGTGCAAGTTTGAGTTTAGCGCCTTCAAGGCGCTTCGATAAGTTCAATCTTGTCAATCGCCGGAAATGTCGTTATTTAAAAGCGTATCCTTGTTTAAATTTTATGACTGTCAGTCTAGGGAGAGAGAGAGAGAAGGAACGGCAGAGAGAGAGGGGAGGGAGTTGTTAGGCGGTACAAAAGCCGTGTCAGCTAGTATTTAAAATTCTTTGTTTTCATGAGATAAATGCTCCTTTAATTACTGATCCACAACTTAGGTCCTATTTATTATGGAATATCGTATTTCTTATTATTTCATACCCTACACACCTATGTAATGAAGGTACTGGCTTGCAAATGTCACCTTACATATACCCTAGTCTGTGGTATTATTCGTCGAACAATTGCCTAATAGTTTATGTTGTTTATTTTAAAGTCTCTTGCTCAGTAACTGTAGTATTGTCCACAGCCCACACCTAACATAACAGTAGGCATCGGGATAGTTACTTAAATCTAGATTAACTACCATTAACATAACAATTACTTAGCACACTAAAGCAAATGCTAAATGCGTTACCATTGAAGGTATCGGAGATACTTTCGCTGTGGTATTTACAGTCTAATGTCTGAGCTTATATTCTAATTACCACATACAATATAGATTATGAAATTGATGAAATTAATTTTATTACATAACCTGCCTGCAGAGCGAAAAGTCCCGGGTTCGATTCTCAGCCGAGCAACTGGTTGTTCTCTTAGTATGGTTGTTACTTATTACCTCATAGTTTTGTCTATGCTACGCACGATATGAACTTCTGGTGCACGGGATACGTATTCGTTATTTTTGTTTAAATAATCTGCTGTGAAACCTACCCCTCCAACTATACTCCTTCAATCTACTTCAATTTACACTCACTTCACCATGAGAATTGATATTAATTTGTGCAAATCACGCCTTAATCGATTTTGACTAAGACTCGAGAAAGCGAACGTATAATCGAATCAAACGATTATCGGCTCAGCAAAACCTATCTTAGCTAACTTTAATCTCGAATTTCAATCACATCAGAATGTGTAAAATGGAAGCAGCATGCGACTTGCAATTACCTAGTCATTCGTAACATTGTTGAATTAGTTATCATCTGTTTAGAAACTGCCATTATCATTAAGAAAGTAGGTTTATGCAGTAACACTTTGACTACTTCTTATGGACTGTTTTATTACAGCTAGAGCTATTTATTATTTCAAGTTTCCGTTTCCGTCATTATATGAGATTATAATATAAATAAGTGAAATGAAAAAAATTTTTTTTTTAAACGCTTTTATTTCAATTTTTTTTTTGATTTTCGTGTATTGTCATCGGAAATACACATGTCTGCCAAATTTCATCAATTTTCATTAAAGGGAAGTCATTCAAATTAACGTTACAAGATTTGATTTTTTGATGCGGGAAGCGTTTACCTTATTGCCGTGTAAATAGAGTAGCATTTTGATCATAATATTGAGTTTGATGTTTTGATGCTCCGAAGTGAAACTAAATAAAAGCGTTTAATAAACTATATTGTATGCTCCAGCTGGGGTTCGAGGAAATTAGCTTTTCAGGCTGGGTCAACTGGGCTTCAACGTTATCTGAAATAAATGTTTGGTTTGCTAAATATCCAGAATTTTATAATATTTCATTTTTTAAACTACATACTTAACTGTCTATGATCACGGAACAGGAACACAGAGACGTGTATTCCTTGTCTATGGTAAATGATAATACATCAATCAATGCCTGATATGTAACGATAGTTTAAAGGAATCATCTTAATTCAATTCAAAAAGGGTATTATAATAGTTTATTAATTTTGATATCAAAAATATAGAACAGTGACATAAGGTACGGAATATTTCAATATTCCGTAATCAAATGAATTTTAAAATGTTCAAGTACCAAATGTGGGCATATTACATCACTATAAGTTATAACATGCAAATGATTTGATAATAATAAAATGATCGGTACCATCCAATCACAATTCAATATTGCCCAAATGTGGTAGATACACCGTGGGTGTTTATTTATGGTGCTAAATAACGTAACAATCCTATAGATATTTTTAAAAGTTGAACGAGCAAAAAGTAGGTTTACGCACATCAAGTTTATTACAGTGTTTCCACTCGGAAAATATCTTCAGGTTTCTTCAAAGGTTGCAGTCATGACCCTTTAAGCCTATGTAATATGTAGTTGCTATTATACTAGGTCACAAAATCCCGTGTTTTAGTTCTTTTAGTTGATTCTTGGAACACTAATACTCAAGTATTTTAAAGTGTCCATAAGTTAGCTCGCTGCCCGCGGTATTATCCGTGTTTCCACCATAGTATCTACATACATACGTATCCTGTAGTTTTCAGGGCAATCTCTAGTCTAGCATTGTTGAGGCTACTGCTGTATTTGTATCCTACAAAATTAAAGTTACAAAGAAAACTAGAAAAAAAAGGTTATATTAGCCTTATGAGGTCAGTAAAGTAATAATATGATCTACTGTCACATAATACCAAGAGCCAATTACTGAACATGACATGTTATAGTCGGTGTAAATTGCAATACTTAGAACTAAGAAAGTAATGTCCATCACATCACGTTGCAGTTGTATGCAAGTGTATACCTCATGTAAGTACACCTCAATGAAAACCAGATAGGTGTGTCGCTGTCGTCAGTTTGCGACAGTAAATCATTGCACTTGTATATGTTTTCTTTGGCTTCCGAGTCAACCTTCTAAATGTCACGGTAAATATATACAGACGAACTGTGCCGCGCGGTTTCACCCGCGTTAATTTGTGGAAAAACTAACTACTCAAATATATCATGTACCTTCCTAAATAAATGGACTATCAAACACAAAAATAATTTTTCAATTCGAACCAGTAGTTCCTGAGATTATCGCGTTCAATCAAACTCTTAGATATGAATTATGATATAAAATATAACTTTCATAGTATGAAAGTATATGTATATGTAGTTCGTGTTTAACTGGAAATTTGCGATTTTAGTTCGGTTTTCTTTATGTTATCATATAGGTACCTACATAGATATGGCCTCTCCTCTTGAGGAAGCCTAGAGCAAAGTCTATCATGCTGCTCCAGTGCGGGTTGGTGGATCATAATTAAAGATATGATATTAATTACCTCGACACCTAAGATACCTTCATCAAGGGCCGATGCTACGGCTTACAATATTCTCGAAGAACGGCTTGTATCTGGCAACCCAACTCGTACATTTTAACATTACCACATTTTAATGATTAGTATTTAGAAATTTAGAGAGCATGCAAAATTTCTTGATTAATTTTAAATTACAGCTGCAACCTCTATTTATTTTCCACCTACAGATATTCCTACATCTATATACTCGTACAGATCTAGATCTGTAAATTCTCTAGCTAGAGTTTTGTTTTGAAATAGTTAAGAATGAATTCCTTACTGACCATCAAAGCTGGCCATCTTGATTCCAATTTCAATACCTCGCTCTCTCTTGTTAAAAGCGTCTTTTCCTACTGCTTGTTACATGCTTAAAGGCATATTCGATTGTATTGTTAAAATGATGACATAAACACTCACAAATTATGCGTAAATGAACTTAAGGTGGGCGTGACGTGGAAATATACCGAATGTTTGTTGCATCGTCCACCCACGAAGGCCTTTGATGGGCGCTTTGCAATCAACTGAATCAACAAATGAACGTTGTAAATACCATTATACAATCATTAAGCTAATAAGTATCACGTCAGCTCGTCTTGCTCCAGTTCACAGGTAGATTGGGGTATAAAGCGCCATACATTTTACTCCCAAGCCAACAGGATCTAGTTGTCTACTCTGGATCATAGACAATAGACCAGGTTATGGCACCAGGTCCCTTGAGTTGAAGGTTCCTGGTCTCCGTACCACTCAGCTCATGTAGTACTCATGCATGATGTATTGTGGTGCCTTTACCCATATTTGTAGCTTCTTCATTATGAAATGACTAGTCGTCTGCTGACAAGACATAATCCTATATTTACATAGCTATAGAAGACATCATATTACATAATTGTAACTAGGTAAATATTGCCATTTACAATTAAATATAGAGTAGGTACTCATAGTTAATAAAGTTTTGTAATAGGTACATACGCAGTTTTGTAATACGCCTGGTTTATGGATAGCTTGCGTATCGAATATCCGTTACTGGCTTATTCACCTTTCGGCCTTTAGAGTCCTTGTTGTTAATATAGCAGTACAGCGACGCATATTTAATCTATGTACAACTGCATTAATTTTATCTTAAGCTTTGTGCCGAGTAATAAAATACTTGTAAATCACTGAGTGTAGTGGTTTAAATTTAAGCGAGCCTTGAGACTAGCTTTTAAATGTAACTGCTGCGCGAAGTTTAAATCAGAATCCGTTACCAGTTTTGGGGGATCTATTCGTGGGTTCGAATTTTTTCGGCACCTTTAGTAACAAATGCGTGTTGTAAAAAAATTGTTTTCTTAAGTAAAGAAGCCTGCAGCTGCATTATTATTATCCACACTTCACCCTTTACCCCTCTATCTTTATCATATCTGGAGCAGCTTTTTATATCTTTTTACCTCCCAGTGTTTCCAGACTAGCAAGTCTCCGAAAATCAAACAAAGTATTCAACTAATAAAATCATGAACCTACAGGTGATAGCTATTTAGTTCACGGCTGTACTTAGTACTTACAGTTCAGAAAAGCTTGATTGCAACGTAATTACTCGTAATCGTATTCGGTACGCAATGCGTTTTGCTCGCGAGTACACAAAGTACAAACCACTTGATGACCTATTGTGGCACTTGTTATTGCAGGAGTTTCTAGTTTCTCACGCAGGAGTGGCCTGTAACACTCCTTGTATAAATCCTCATAATGTCTCTTTAGTTAACAGTTTGGTTTATTGCTAAAATACAAGTCATAATGTCCCTTTGGTTAACTGTTAGGTTTATTGCTGAAATACTTAGGTATTTGATTTTTGATACTTTATTTTATGGAAGAATTAAATGTAAGCCTGTTAAGTGACTTGTTGATTTTGAAAAATATTGTTGCTTCTACATACTTCCTTAGATTGTAAAATTTCTTGATACAAAATGGAAGGATTGAACTCTACGATTTCTATATAATTATACCAACTGTCCCTTTCGTGTTTAAAATTTCATACTTAATTTTATAAAGTGAATAAATATGAATATGTTTCTTTACTACGTGCTTATATTTCTACTGAGAAATAAAGAACCTTCAACCTTAAAAGATTGTGAAACTAAAACTCTTATCTGACACCACCAAAGTAGCAACTGTCGAAAGTAGAAACGGTATACAGGTGCGTTGTTTGTAAACCTTTCATTGTCCGCGCCAACTGTTTTATTCAACTGACTCAGAGTTGCCAACCGTCCTGTTTTCCCAGGACATGTCCTAGTTTTTATAGTATTTTGGGACGTCCTGAATAGTATTTAACAGCGTCCTGGGTTTTTAAATTTTAAAAATCGCGCGCCTCTTTTAAAATTCTTTCGTTACGGGCCGGGCGGTCTCACAAAAAAAAGGATTATTTTAATTACTTGAATTTCATTTCACCTATTTTCATTAGATATTAATTTAACTATTGCAACTATTACTGAGTCCTGTTTTCAAACTGAATTGTCGAGGTTTCTTCAACTTCAAATCCTGGTTTTTTAAAGAGGTTGGCAATCCTACTGACTGGACTGCGTACCTACATGACATTCACACCGGAGTCACTGGACTTGAGGGTACTCACTACCACGCTCTGTATCACCTATTGTATTATTTCAGGACTTTGCCCGGACGTTGTCGTTCCTTTATAATGTGGCACAACGGGACTTATAACAGTATTAGCTCGCTTCACAACTATGGAAATTGGAACAGTAACTAGGAAACATATCGACGCTTGAAATTAAAAATTGACTAAGCGACATTGAGCTAACTTTACAGGAGAACAGTTTAAAGTTGAATTTTTAGAAAAGTTGTTGTATTTGTCACAATATAGATGATAAAATAAGGATTCCAAAGCATTAAGAATAACGTCGGTAGGAGAATTACAAAAAATATATGATTTTTTTCTAAAAATTCCAACCTTAAACTGCTTTCCTGTAAAGTTAGCTCAATGTCCATAGTCAGTTTTCCTTTCAAGCGTCGATATGAAACTTCGTTGGTGTCAGTGTTGTATTTTTTCTATTTGACTAACCCTAAAAAGATAGTCTTTCTTTTCTTTCTTAGCTGGCGACGCATCGGTCGATACATAAAGTGTTATTGTCTATATTATTGCCGGATATCGATAACTTATTGATATCTATTAGTGACGATGACAACTTTATACTATCAGTTGCTCGTCATCTTATTTGTCGATTAGGAGTGATCCCTATATTAAGGTAGATACAAACTGGTGAACACCGTGAAGTTCTGCTTTGAAATTATAATGCGTTGTTACTACATATTATTCAGCTATTTCTCTAATAGAATAGTAGATTTATTTATTTTTTTGCCATAAACGTGTGATAATTTTACAGGATCTTATAAAGCAACATAGTGTACACACGACCCAGGCTGGGCACGGCAGAAAACACATAATATTCCTTGAAAAACAATTTTAAATGTTTACAATTTAAATAACAGTAATGAATAAACACAATTAAAGTAATAAAATTATAATTCCGTTCGATATGTCAATTATTGGTAAAATTATTTAAAACAAGTAACAATAAATAAGAATGAAATTTGATTATTATATTAATTATATCATTATATCATTATAAAACATCTTTAATTGAAAACAATTTTTATACATTTATTATAAAATTCCTACTGGCTTTTTTCATACAAAAATTCATCAATGGAGTAATAAGCCTTGCTTACGAGGAATGATTTTAATCTGGTTTTAAATAAATTATCGGTTTCTAAATTTTTAATATTTTCCGGAATTTTATTATAAATCTGGATGGCGCGATATTGTGGACTTTTTTTGAAGATCTCTAAATGGGGTTCGGGAATAGATAACTAGAGGATGGGCTACAAGCTATAAATAGGTATTAACATAGCTGAACGTTCCATTCCGTTCGTAGCCTTCTTGCTTTACCAATGAAACAGACCCACCGGGGCCCGTGGTAAAGGATCCCAACGCCAATGACTTCAAAAGGATCAATATGCCCGTCGGAATATTTCTCTAACTCTATAACTCTTTCTCTCTTACGAACGAGTGAGACCAACGTCGTCATTTTATATAAATTGTAATGAGTATTGGTCCACTTGAACCTATTAAAGTGCAGAGAGACGCAAGGCAAGAGATGCTATCAGTAGAGTAACTTGTTATAGCTTGAATAGAATATGGATAGGGAAGAAACAAACAAAACTGTTGTCAAAAACTTAAGCATATTATGGTAACATAAAACCTTGATGCTACCACATAAATACGCTAATAGTAGTACCTACTTTAAATTTTCATGGAGAAATTATACCACAATCAGAAATATGATCCGCATTTCTAAATTACGTCAATCGAAGCTTATTAACCCTCTGCTTATCTCGAAATAGAATAATTGAATTCCAAATAGACGGAACTCCATGCACACATAACGTGCTTACATTAATCCAATTTTCTATACGCGCCTGTCCCCAAGGTAGAGTGCGTTTTCAATACGACAAGGCCGACGCAGTTTAAATTGCGTACCTATGATTCAATGATAAATCATAATTAGATTGTTTGTTTTGCTGCGTATTAATAAGTTATGACTTAATTATGTCACCGAGTAAATCTGTTCGAGTACAAGTTTCATATTGACGCTTGAAAGGAAATATTGACTAAGCGACATTGAACTAACTTTACAGGAGAAAAGTTTAAAGTTGAATTTTTAGAAAAACTGTTGTATATGCCACAATATAGATGATAAAATAAGTATCCCAAAATAGTAAGAACAACGTCGGTAGGAGTATTACAAAAAAATATAAAGGAAATATTGACTAAGCGACATTGAGCTAACTTTACAGGAGAGCAGTTTAAAGTTGAATTTTCAGAAAAGTTGTTGTAAATAAATTGAGACCCTCCTCTTTTTTTTTTGAAATCGGTTAAAAATATTAAATAATTTCCAACGTTGATGCATAGAGATTGAAATCAATTAAATTTCTCACGCGATGCTAAGCGTTGCTATTGCGCCATAATCAATGTCAAATTTAACACCACATGTGGGTATCACAATAAGCTCGCAAACGAACTTATATGCGTATACATTGTACATAGCATTTGAATACCCGTTCCGTGAGATTGATTGAATATATATTGACGGCGTGTTTGGCATAAATACTAATGGCCAATGATATAATATATAAAAAAGAGGCAGATATGTCATAAGCCCGCGCGTTGTGTGACTCAAAAAGTTCAATTGGGAACTCTTATTCAGGTGAAGAAAGAGATAGCGATGTAGTTTTGACGCGAGAGCGACAAAGACGTGCGATAAAGCAATAAAGCGTGCCTTGCGGACATCGGAACAGATTTTTCGGTTGATTTGTAAGGGCATAACGTATCTATATTTATTTAAACATCATTGCTAATGGCGGATTGCGGTGCCGGATTCAGGGAATACTCAAGGCCTGGCTGTGTACCTATGTGTTGAATGGTAATTGATTCTCATAAACAATGGTCTGGATTTAATTGTACGATGAACGAGTAACGTTTTGTACGACCCTGTAGCCTAGTTGGGAATGACCCTGTCGACCGAGCGAGGGGTCCTAGATTCAATTTCCGGGACAGACATTTATGTTTTTTAATTGTCTTACAAAGGATGAATGGTAGAACAAAATTACGTGGACAGTCCGAATACTATAATAAATATATATTTTTTATTTTGACGACATCATTTTCAGGAAACGATAAGCATATTATACTGTTTTCTTCTAAACTACATATAAGATGAGGAAATGAACGATAAAATACTGATGGAGCGTTCGGCTTATTTAATAATTTGTATTTTTTTGCAATATCGCTTTTTAATGCCTTCATAAAACTACCTTTGTAAATGCTGTAATTAGGTACTCTAGTTTCTCTAGTCAGCCAACCCATAAAATGTCAGTCCATGAATCATGGTTATATTGCAAGGTAACGAAATGAAACATAACTTTCATACGAACTAGTTTTATTACTTGCAATGCTAAACATGTTTCATTTCACTCCATAACAAGTTACTTCATCTTCAATTAAGGCCGAGAGAAGATAAAATCTAAAACTTTTCATTACAACAAGAAATAGCACGTTCAATGCAAAACTACCTAGTTCTATGCAACGAAAACGAAAACTTGGAGCTGTTGGATATTACTGGTCAAGTATGGATTGGTAGACTTTACACACCTCTGTGAGAATAATATGGAGAACTCTCAGGTTCGCAGATTTCTGATTCAGCAGGTACCGCATACGGTTCAGGTTAGCTGAAAAAGTTGTTATTTACAGCGTAATGACAATTTATTTCTCATAGGTACACTTAAGTGCAACCGTGCAAGATTCAAATCGGCTCCCTCCTTGGGGGAATACCGATGAGCAAACTGTAATGCTGCTCTTCACTGCTGCAACTATAAATATCCGAGAGCAAATCCGAAAGTTCGCCAGGTTTTAAACAAAGAACCTTTCGCTGGTAAGGCTAATAACCAGCCAGACCAGCCAGTTTGACCGGACATTTGGGTAAAAAGGCCGGACATCCTAAATTATTAAGGATTTTGTGCCTTATTATTAATACGAAAAAAAATTTGTAGGCTTTTTTCATCATTACCACAAATCTCCTTAAATTGTAATGAAATAAAAATAAAATTGAATTCTTCTTCAGTCAACATTCTTCTTTATTATTAATCATTCATTATTATTACGACCGCGTTATAGTAAAAAGCCTAACAAAGGCCGGACAAGCCGGACACAGAAGCAAAAATCCTAACTATGTCCGACTTTATCCGAACGCCTGGTAACCCTATTCGCTGGCTAGGATGATATAGCTGACCTGCAAGGTCGTTAAGTGAATATAATGTATTTTTCGAAAATCCGTCTGACATTCGATTCGACGCACGTACCATTGTTTTGCGTACCTACATGTCTTTAATGGCGGGAAAGCGACACCTTCGTTTGGTTTATGGTCATTGACAACTTTCATTTGCAAACGCCTTGTGACCGGCTCGTCAAGTTACGACGCAACGTGTAAATTACCATTATCCAACGTCTTTCACAGAAATCAGAATAAAAACTTGTTATTTACATTCTTAGTCTGATTAAATTGCCGATTTTTACACTTCTTCAACGTAAAGAAGTTGCGATTCCTGAATATTATTTCTCCAATTTCATTACTTAGTTCAATATTCCCAGTTTAATTGTTTTACCTTTGAGTGATTCAATTGTTTATGTAACAACACAAACTCTGTTGCATATAATGCCATTAATTGTATGATAATTGCATACCATTGGGGGCATTGGGTTTATATCTCTTAGTAAGCCTATGCAGTGCAGTGTTATAATATGACCTCATCGCTTTCAAAGTCGCATTCTTTATGCTATTCGAACAAATATTTCTTTTGACTATTTTGTGCATTCAAATAGAAAAGGTTGTATGTCATAAAAAGTATTTTATGCAGCTATTACTACACGGATAAAGTTGTTCGCGCCGCCGGATTTATATGCGATTAGTCACGATAATAACATGAACCCGCAAGTCGGCTGACGTAACTAAACTGCATTCTTGGAGCCATGCATCAAAAATGCTGAAGCTTTCAATCATTTTTCTAGTTTTGTATATTATGCGTTTACAAATCCTACTAATTTTATAAATGTGAAAGTTTTTTTTCTAATCTTACGCTCTACACGTAAGATGTGAGTTTTCTCACAAAATTTTTGCGAAAGTTCGTATGGATATTTTCACAAAAGTACTAAACGTATTTTAGTTAAATTTAGCACACAGGCAGACCTTGATCTGGAATAAGATATAGGGGGCAGTTATTATCCCGGACCGCGATCAAAGCTGTGGGCAGAGGAGAATTTGAAAAATAAGAGCTACAGAATTCGAACTCAAGTCTTTCGTGTGAAAGACCGACATGAAACCACTTGTCTATCACTGTTTTTTGATCATTGTCTGAATGCAACTAAATTACTGAATTTAACTTGACATAATATAAGGGTGCCCTCTTTACACAGAATAGTGTAAAGTCCTGTAGCTATAACGTAAGAATATCAGTCAATATTTAACAGCGTTCCAGTTTTGTCTTTCGTAATTAAAATCTTAACCCTGACGCAATCGGTCGTGTAATAGGATTGGAGCAGCTCAAAGCCATCTGCTACAAGCCACAAAGGGTTTCTTACGCAATACTACCGTGAGTTGTCTTTATTTCTCTTGACTAATGACGTATTGAGGTCATACCTTAAGACGTTTAAGTATTCGTGATCGAATTGTTTTTGCGGGAACATTGGAAAAATGCGTATTTGTTTGTAAAGGAATAGTTAGTTTTACAATTTGATTTGCAAGCTCCTATTTTTTTTTAATTTATGACCATTTATTACTTATAGTGTACCACTATGTTACACTATGTCTAGCATAATTCATTCTTAAACCACCAAAGCCACCAAATTTTTAAGCAAAAGCGAGTGTTACATTTATTTTCACTTTTTGCTCGCAAGACGGTTGGGATAGTCCTGTTGACTGGACGATTCGTCGTTTTAAGTTAAGTATAAAATTAACTAAGACTTGAGTGACTTGACCAACTTTTTTGTTCTTTCCAGACGGCGGAAAGAAGCGCCGGTTGGGAGACACACAGGGTGCGTCTCAACCGGGTGCCCGGGTACGGCTTTGGCATCGCCGTATCAGGGGGTCGGGACAACCCCCATTTTGCGAGTGGAGACCCCTCGATAGCAGTGTCTGATGTGCTGCGGGGAGGCCCTGCGGAAGACAAGCTCCAGTGAGTATCATGACATTTCGATCGTATGCCGAGCCTTGTAAGTGGTTACCGATTGGACATCAGTAAAGCCAAAAGGCCCAAAAGCATTACCGTTGTCCTTCAAAAAGTACCTGGAAGAACGACGAAGTAGCCTAATGTCAAACCGCACCTTCGGTGCAACAAAGTCACAAATAGCCAAAACTGTAAAATTGAGTTAGTATGCCAAATTGTCTATAAAACAAGCATTTTACGTGAAACTATGGCAAAAACTATAAACAATTAATAGTATAGTTATATATTTTTAACCTATTACAGATAGTAATCCAGTAATATAAAAATAAATGCGAATGTGAAAAAATCTTAAAGTTCTCTCATGTAAAATTACAAAAAAGCTGTTGTGCCTTTGTTGCACCGAAGGTGCGAAACAGTGTCTATTACGTTGAAGAAATATCCCTAATCTAAAAAGAACTTTCACCAGAATATCATCCGTTTCACCATTTTTAGAGTAAACGACAGGATAGTGTCAGTGAACGGAGTTCCCCTGGAGAATGTGGAGTACGCCAGAGCAGTCCAGGTGCTGCGGGACTCCGGGGCCACCGTCTCCCTGGTGGTGCGGAGGCGGGCGCCCGCGCCGCCGCCCACCGCCCCTACCACCATCAAGCTAGCGCTCACCAGGAATGGGAAGAAGGAAGGTTGGTATGAGAACAGTTGGTGCTATTGTAGCGCGCGCAATATTTTCTAGGATTTTCCTTAAAGATCTAGTGGAAGAAATGTTTTCAAGAAGTTAAGAGAATGTCTCTAATCTTTATTTATTTCATTGCATAAAAATATTTAAATGGTTTATGAGCTGCGACCGTCATCGTCTACGTCCATATCAAAAATCTATCTGAATATTCTCGTCACTATCTCTATCTCTCACCTAAAAATTAAGCCAAAAAAAAGGATTAAACAGTATTTTTTAATTCGAAATGTACTGACATTGATTTTATCCTATGATTGATAAACTTTATTTCAGACTTCGGCGTAGTCTTAGGCTGTAAGCTTTACGTCAAAGAGCTGACAATGCGGGCTAGGGAACAGCTGAACCAGGCTGGCCAGGGTCTCTGTGAAGGGGACGTGGTCACGCGGATCAACAACACTCCAGTCACCGACGCCATGACGCTGAAGGAAGCTAGGAAGTTAATAGAATCCTGCAAGGACAGACTCAACCTGGTGATCACGAGGGAGTTGATTAGAGAAGAAACAGTAACGAATGGAAATTATCAGAATAATTATAATAGTTTAGGTGAGTTTCGTTGGAATTTGGAATTCTCAGTTAGAATACAACGAGTTAGTGGCTGACTCTAGTTAGACGGTGTTTCGTAGCCAGGTTGTAGGCAGTTGAACCACACCTTTTTCTTATAGGGCTGAGCAAAAAGCAGATGTGCCATCTGAGGATAAGTGGTCGCAGTTGACGGTTAAGAAAGGTCACACTGTTGCTTAAGGCTATGAGCAAGACCATAGCACTCTACGAGTCCAAATGTGCATGGAACTTCAATTAGCCAATGGTGCAATGATACAAAGGCGAAGTAGGCAATACACCAACTCCTTCGGTTTTCCAGAAGCATCCCCCCATACGGTATACCCGGGCGCAGAGCCGCTATCCTCAGCGTACTCGAGCAGTGGCCAGAACCTGTATGTTGCGGCACCGGTGCGAGGGGGGGAGGGGCGACGCCCCGGGGACACCCACGACCAGCCACCCAGACCGCCGCCTCCTAGGAATGATGGTAAGGCTTATTACTTCGAGAAAATACAGTCATTTTTAAGCTTGAAAAAAGGAGGACGTTGCATTTTTTAATGTATGTTAGCTCAGAAATAGGTCATTTAATGACCGATTTGGAAGATTCTTTTTTCATTTGAAATGCATAGAAACATATATTTCCACAGTGGTCCCATAATCTTGTAATAGAACATTAATATTATATTGTTGTGAGATCTTTACATAATTATGTTTCATTGCAGACTACTACAGCAGTCGAAGGCAACTCTACGAAGAAGATGGCATGACTAATCAAAGAAACAAACCACCGTAAGAATATTTACTTATAATATATTGATACTGTTGCGAACGTCATTTTGATGTTACCACCATTTTGGATTCTCCATGGGGTTCGCCTGAATAGCTACCAACCACCCTTGAGCATGAGTCAGCCGCTAAACGACTCGTCGTGTTCCAGCTGGGGGCTTGAGGGCCAGTTCTTTATTTATTTATTTATTTAACAATTTTTGTACACAAATACAATATGTGAGACTTAATAATAGAAAATTTGTACAAAGGTACTGCTTATTTCTATCAGAAATCTCTTCCAGCAGACCTAGGAACCTGGGACCTTCTTTCTTTCTATTTCTTCTCTCTTTCTTGGCCGGCAGCGCATCAGTGATGCCTTTGGTGCTGATGTCCATGGGCGACGATAGCCACTTACCATCAAGTTGATCGTCAGCTCGTTTGCCGGCTATTTCCGTAAAAAATATTTCAACCATTGACCGATTATTACTAGCGTATAGAACCAACACCGCGAACGAGATGTTTGTGCAATGAACTCTAGCCAATTGGCTACAGTGGATTCAGTTGATTTTGAAAATAGAACATCTCGGCGCAACAAATTTTGTTGATGTCTGTTCTGGTACAGTACGGCCGACGTATCTTGGCGCGTCTGAACTTCGCGCAGAAGGC